>VSMD01066115.1:0-29919 GCA_008750895.1 Mirza zaza
CATGGTGGCACATGCCTGTAGTCCCAGCTACTGGGAGGTTGAGGCAGGAGGATCGCTTGAGCCCAGGAGTTTGAGGTTGCTGTGAGCTAGGCTGATGCCACGGCACTCACTCTAGCCCAGGCAACAGGAGTGAGACTCTGTCTCAAAAAAAGAAAAAAAAAATCTTGTGGTACACCTTAAATATATACAATAAAAATAAATAAATAAAACAAATATGTATGTATTAAAAACAGAATCCTGTGGTGGGAAGGAGATTATTCTGGATTATTTCAGTGAGTACAATTAAATGACAAGGGTTTTTCAAAGTAGGAGGAGGAGGTAGAATAGTTCATAGTGACATGATATACGAAGGATCCAACCTCCGTTGGCAGCTTTGAGGATGGAGGAAGGGCCCGAGCGACAGAAGGAAAGGGCCTGCACAGCTGGGGAAGGAAAGAAGCCTGGAGCCTCCAGAAAGGAGCATGGCCCTGCCAACATCTTGCTGTTAATCTAGTAAGACTAAATCAGATTTCTAACCCAAACAACTATATGATTGGTAAGGAAAACCCCATCTATTATTTGCACATCCGCCACCTGAGACCCCCACCCCTCACAGAAGACCCGCATCAGCATAATGCTAACCTATTACCTGGCCTTTCAACTAATCTATTACCTGGAGAATCAGCATAATACTAACCTATTATCTGACACGTCAACTAATCTGTTACCTTAGCCACCTGAGACCCCACCCCTCCAGCCACCGCAACTTAATAAAAGTGGGAAAAATTGGGGCTTAGGATTTGGTGGCCAGACCCCTCTGAGCCTGCAGGCAAATAAACTTTGATTCTTGACTCTCCATGTGCCACTCAGTTTGTCCTCGGGACCACCCGCTGTAACACAATAGCAAATTTGTTATTAGCCATTAAAGTTGTGATAATTCAGTATAGCAGCAATAGCAAACTAATGCCTGGTTATGGCATTAGTTTCCCCTTTTTCCCCCTTGTCTCTGTTCACTAGGAATGTCCTTATCTGAAATTTGGTTTTCACCAGAATGATAGCACCTTGCACAAATGGCCACTCCCACTGCAAAATAAGAACAAATATATATATATTTTTTTCTTTGAGACAGACTCTCACTCTGTCGCCTGGGCTAGAGTGAGTGCCATGGCACCAGCCTAGCTCACAGCAACCTCAAACTCCTGGGCTCAAGCGATCCTCCTGCCTCAGCCTCCTGAGTAGCTGGGACTACAGGCGTGTGACACCATGCCCAGCTAATTTTTTTCTATTTTTGCTAGAGACAGGGTCTCACTCTTGCTCAGGCTGGTCTCAAACTCCTGAGCTCAAATGATCCGCCCGCCTCGGCCTCCCAGAGTGCTGGGATCTCAGACATGAGCCACTGCGCCTGGCTGAGCCGATTTTAACAGGACCTCAAAGTCTGAGGCCCACTGATTTAGTTCCAGTGCTTTGAAGGCTGGGGTCCTTCTGGATCCTCAGCTGTATGAAAATTTTTTGAAATTGAGGAAATTTATAGAAAAATCCTCCACTGAGTACTAGTATCTAAAATTTTTTTCGAATCTAAATTTTCTGCCAGTCTTGCTCGGGGTGTGTACGTAGATTTTAGCACAGCTATAGTCATAACACAAATGATTTGGGCCAGGCATGGTAGCTCGCGCCTGTGATCCTAGCACTCTGGGAGGCCGAGGCGGGAGGATCTCTTGAGCTCAGGACTTCAAGAGCGAGGCCCGTCTCTACTAAAAATAGAAAGAAATTAATTGGCCAACTAAAAATATATAGAAAAAATTAGCCGGGCATGGTGGCACATGCCTGTAGTCCCAGCTACTCGGGAGGCTGAGGCAGGAGGATCGCTTGAGCCCAGGAGTCTGAGGTTGCTGTGAGCTAGGCTGATGCCATGGCACTCTAGCCTGGCCAACAGAAATGAGACTCTGTCTCAAAACAAAACAAAACAAAAAAAAAAACCCCAAAAAACAAATGATGTTCTATCTTCTGAATTTAGTTGGTTTCATATACACAGTTCTATAGGTAGTAGATATGTATATAAAATATGTTTAGTTTAAGTAGATATGTAGTATCCCATGTAGCTGAAGCACCACAGTTTGCTTAGGTATCCCTTCCTGTAGGCTGTTTTTTTGTTGGTTTGCTCATTCATTCATTCATTCATTCATGGTAAAACTACCCAGGGCTTGTGCTCATTTTCAGCATGTGGATGTAAAAGTTATGGGATTTGCTCTCAGGAATATATAGTCTAGGAGAGACAGATGTGGAAAACAAGCATAGCACAGACATATACTCAGGATGAACCCCAGTATTCCAGGAATGTCTGCCGTGTCCCAGTTCTTCCTGAGGGTACACATTCCCCACCGCACTGGCAAAGGCAGCAAGCCCAGGACAAGGTTCCTTTTCCCTGGGGTTAGTGGGGAGATGTGGTGGCACTGTCAGGAAAAGGCTGTGTTCCACACTTCTCAGGGGTAACCAAGGGCGATGGGCTCTGGGTCCCCTGTGACCAGGGGTCTCCTAGTGCACTGACACTGCTGCAGCTGGAGTGCAGCGGGAATCTGGCTAGACTGGTGGCTGGGCTCTGGGTTCTGAGGTGGGGTTTGCAGTGATCCCCTAGGCCGGCCTCCAGGCAGCTGTGGAGGCGGTGGGGACAAAGGAGGCCAGCGCATGAACCGCCCCCCCCCCCAACAAGGCTGTCAAGGGCAACAGGAGATGTGGTTTTGTTGTCATGCAGATTTCCTTGGGAGGAGGCGTGGGTGTGGCAGGCATGATAGGTATCTCCTGGCTGAGTGACTGGTAGTGGGAGGGGGTTGAAGAATTAAGATTGTTTTGGTATGTTTTCTTAGGATGAAAGACAGCTGAGAATCTACATATCTAGGGTTGCTTAAAATACTGGACACTCAGTTATATTTGAATTTCAGACAAATAATGATTTTTTTAGTATACATATGTTTCAAATATTGACACAGGTTGTTAAATCTGGCATCCCCATTTATATGCCGACAGAAAAGAGTCAGGAAAAAGATATGTTGTGGCCACAGGGCTGACTTAAGGAAGATCTGAGAAAGTAACCTTGAACAGGACTATCTCCCTTTGAGAGAGAAATGATGAGCCAGGAGTGGTGGCTCACGCCTCTAATCCTAGCTCTTTGAGAAGCCATGGCGGGAGGATCACTCAAGGTCAGGAGTTCGAGACCAGCCTGAGCAAGAGCAAGATCCCGTCTCTACTAAAAAATTAGTCAGACAAGTAAAAATATATAGAAAAAATTAGCCGGGCATGGTGGCGCATGCCTGTAGTTCCAGCTACTCGGGAGGCTGAGGCAGGAGGATCGCTTTAGCCCAGGAGTTTGAGGTTGCTATGAGCTAGGCTGACGCCACGGCACTCTAGCCCAGGCAACAGACTGAGACTCTGTCTCAAAAAAAAAAAAAAAGAAAGAAGAGATGAAGTTAGGGGAGGATATGGAAGCTGGAGGGATCCTCTTATTCTCTGAAATCAGGTCAGCTGCTAAGAGTGAGAAGTGAGGTGGGCAGGAGGGGTTGTGTGAAGAGGGCTTGCCCCAGCTGTTGAGGGCATTGGATGAGGAGGTGACCAGGGCTGCCTGGATGCCATGGCCCCTCTGGCTGGTGGTGAGGCATCCAACAGCGGTAACCACTGCCCGGGTCTGTGCCTCTTGGGCAATTGACTTACCCTCTCTGCTCCTGATTGTCCTCCTCTCTAAAATGAGCTCCCTCACAGGACCTTGAAGATTAGATGAAATGATACTGCAGAGCACTTACAACAGCATCTAGTGCAGAGTACGTGTTCCCAGTATTAAATTACAGTGACAAAAATCTTCATGGCTAGATGTTCTTCCTGAGACATTTTCTGGAGGAGAAGAAAGTAGGTAGCTGAACTGCTTTATTTGTGTTTCTAGTTAGAAAATTAATTTGACTTTTAGAAATATTAGGCAGTTGAATTTTATATATATATATATATATATATATATAAAATTGACACAGGGGTCTCGCTCTTGGTCAGCCTGGTCTTGAACTCCTAACCTCAAATGATCCTCCTGCCTGGCCTCCCAGAGTGCTAGGATGACAGGCATGAGCCACCTCTCGCAGCCTAAATTTTAATTAACACAAAATTTAAATAATTTTTCTTATAATAAAAGTAATACACATCTATTATAGAAATTTTTGAAAATATAGATGAACACAAATAAGAAAATTAAGACTACTGGCAATTTTGTCTAAGAAAAAGCACTGCTAATGTGTTAGCCATTTTCATATATTTACTGTCCTTACAAATAAAAATATTATTTATATAATGGCATTGTATGGATACCCTTTGTTTTTTCACTTCACAATATCTCCTGAACGTTGTCTGGGTCACTCACTGGTCTTCTATGACATATCTTAATGGCTACATATTATATCAATGCACTGAATTAAAAAAAAATTAATCCCTTTTATAGAATATGTTTCTTCTTCCTGGATTTTTAAGATACAAATTAATCACACAATACTTATAGATAATCTGTATTTACTAAAATCTCATACATATTTTTTATTTCAAAAGCAGTATTTTGAACAATAGGACAAATAAAATAATCTTACCACTCTAATGCAACTAATCCTCTGTAAATATAACTTTGTGTGTGTGTTTAGGTTAGTTCGAGTTGCTAATGTGGTTGAACTGTGTTACCTGGATACCTCCTGGAGAACCTGATTGTCATCTTGGCCTGGTGCATTAATATTTTACACGTCTGTGATTGATGGATTGATGATAGCAAAATTAAGTCAATCCACCGAGGTTTCTATCTGTTGATAGAATAGCAAGTCTGTTCTACAGACCAGAAAGCAAGGGCTTCTGGGAAGAAACAACTGAAAGCAGTTGTGATCTCCAGACTCTAGAATTGGGGATAGGCTCCTCCACTGGTTTTCTTTCACCTTTGTTCCTAAATGTCTCTTGATTGGCTGCTGGTGGGTCAGGTTGCCTCTATCCCCTATCTTTAACTAAAATCGTGAGCTCTCAGTAAATAAATAGACTAGCAGACAAAAAGGCTTTTTGGTTAGGTAATATCATAATTTGAAAACTCTGGTCTTAGACACAGTGTTCAGCACGCATTGCAGATAATTAGTCTATCAGATATATGCATTGATTGACTATTCTACGCAATTGACCATATCGGCCTGTGTTGTTCCACAGTTATCTGGGGCTGCCTCTCTCACCTCTGCGCCTTTGGTTTGTGTTAAAGGAGGGTATCCTGGCCGGGCGCGGTGGCTCACGCCTTTAATCCTCACACTCTGGGAGGCTGAGGCGGGCTGATTGATCGAGGTCAGGAGTTTGAAACCAGCCTGAACAAGAGCGAGACCCCGTCTCTACTATAAATAGAAAGAAATTAATTGGCCAACTGATAGATATAGAAAAAATTAGCTGGGCATGGTAGCCCATGCCTGTAGTCCCAGCTACTCAGGAGGCTGAGGCAGTAGGATTGCTTGAGCCCAGGAGTTGGAGGTTGCTGTGAGCTAGGTTGACTCCATGGCACTCACTCTAGCCTGGGCAACAAAGCGAGACTCTGTCTCAAAAAAAAAAAAAAAGAAAAGGAGGGCGTCCTGGCAGTATTCTCTGTGCCACAGATGCGTGGGTTTATAATCTGTGGATCTCTTTTAGATTTAAAAAAATCAACTCTGAGATGTGGGCCACACCTTAATTGACATCAGCCACATATTTTGTTTTTTTTTTTTCCTGTGAATATGGTTCAGAACAGAGAGATCGCTCTAACCACAGGGAGCCAATCATTAGGAAAAAACAATTCTCCAACCTGAAAAATAGCTGCAATGACTTGCAGACAATTAAACTCATTTCTGTCCTCTGAGGTTCTACTTTTTGCCAGGCACATTTTGTGTACATTATTTAAACCTCACAATCACCCTAAGGAGAGGGTATTGTTATAATTGTCAGAAATGAATTTTTTTTTTTTTTTTGAGACAGAGTCTCACTCTGTTGCAAGGCTGGAGTGCAGTAGTGTGGTCATAGCTCACTGCAACCTCCAACTCTGGACTCAAGTGATCCTCCTTACTCAGCCTCCCAAGTAGCTGAGACTACAGGTGCACACCACCACATCCAGGTAATTTTTAAATTTTCTTTAGAGACAGGATCTCACTATGTTGCTCGGGCTGGCTTCGAACTCTTGGCCTCAAGCGATCCTCCCACCTGGGCCTCCAGAAGTGCGGGGATTATAGGCATGAGCCACTGTGCCCAGCCAGAAATGAATTAATGGAGTTGCAGGTCACTGTCCAGCACCTCACAGCCCCCTTTCTGGCTGAATCCCTCCCATTTTTGAACTCCTGCTCTGCTCCAGTTCTAGCTTCTTGCTGTTTCTCATCAAGCCTCCTTACCACCCCATTGCCTTTGCACTTGCTGTTCTCTCAAACCTCAGAAATCCACATGACTCACATCTTTAGGATTTTCACTCAATTATCACCTTCTCAGTATGGACTTGCTAACAAAGATGTTAGTGACTCTGTTGAAAGTTATAACCCCTGCCCCTGATACTCCCTATCCTCCTTTGTTTCTTTGTTTTTCTCCACAGCACTTATCACCATTAAAGATGGCATGTATTTTTATTATTCATTTCATTAATTGGTGGTCCCTTCCCACTAGCATGTAAATTCTATGAGAGTAGGGACTCTCATTTGTTTTGCTCATTACTCTATCCTTAGTGCCTAACAAATATTTATTTATTTTTTAGAGACAGGCTTTCTATTGCCCAGGATGGAGTCCAATGGCACAATCATAGCTCACTGCAACCTCGAATTCCTGTGCTTAAGTGATCCTCCCGTCTCAGCCTCCTAGTAGCTGAGACTACAGGCCCACGACAACATGCCCTGCTAATTTTTAAATGTTTTGCTGAGATGGGGTCTTGTTATGTTGCCCAGGCTGGCCTCAAAGTCTTGGCTTCAAGTGATTCTCCTATCTCAGCCTCCCAAGAGCTGAGACTACAGCTAACTAATTATTGATCATTTCTACTGAGACTACAACAAGATTGAAATGGGCCTTTGTTAGGCATAAGAATGATGTTACTGCCTCTGAAACTCTCTGAACTTGTAAGAGTGTAAAGCCTACATTATGAAGGGGTATAAAAATTAATAAATACCACCTGTTAACTCATTTCTTTATTCACTTAACAAACATTCTTAGAGTACTTTAAATGTAACATTGAGGGTTCCAGAGCTGCTGTTTTTGGTCATAGAGCAGTAAATAAGTAGGACATATACCATCCCTGTTCTTATGAGTTTAGCAAATGCTTTATTTATTTATTTATTTTTTAAGGCTGGTCAAGTGGAGCAGTGGGAGTGGAGAAGGAATAGCAAATGCTTTAGATGCTATTTCTGGTATTGACAGAGTTCTTGAGTTCTGTATTAATTCTCTGACTACATAATAGAAGGCAAAATTTTAAATTGTATTTAGTTTCCTGAGTTCACAAAAGTTCAAACTTCAAAAAGCATAAAAGTCTCCCTACTCCGCCTGCAGCCACCAGTTCTTCCATCTCAGAGGCAACCAATGTTACCAGTGCCTTGTGTTTCTTTCTTTCTTTTTTTAAATCTACCCAAGATAGTACTTCATCTTGCCTGTCTTTTCAGAGAATGTCTATCAATATACACGATTTTTACACAATTGCTTGCTCTTTTCACTTTACAATGTATCACAGCAATCTTCCCTATCAGTAGGAACATCTCCCCATTCCTTTTAAAAGGCTACATAGGCCGGGCAGGGTGGCTCACGCCTGTAATCCCAGCACTCTGGGAGGCCGAGGAGGGCGGATTGCTCGAGGTCAGGAGTTCGAAACCAGCCTGAGCAAGAGCGAGACCCTGCCTCTACTATAAATAGAAATAAATTAATTGGCCAACTAATATATAGAGAAAAAAATATATAGAATATATATATTCTAATATATATAGAAAAATTAGCTGCGCATGGTGGCACATGCCTAGTGCCAGCTACTCGGGAGGCTGAGGCAGCAGGATCGCTTGAGCCCAGGAGTTTGAGGTTGCTGTGAGCTAGGCTGACCCCATGGCACTCACTCTAGCCTGGGCAACAAAGCGAGACTCTGTCTCAAAAAAAAAAAGGCTACATGGTATTTCATTATATACTGGACTAAAATTCATTTCACTGGTCACCTTCTGCTGGACACTTATATCTAATCTTTTCTTAACACAAATAATATTGCAATAAATATTCTTTTTTTGTTTTTTTTTGAGGCAGAGTCTCACTCTGTTGCTCTGGCTAGAGTGCCATGGTGTCAGTCTAGCTCACAGCAACCTGAAACTCCCGGGCTCAAGCTATCCTCCTGCCTCAGCCTCCCGAGAAGCTGGGACTACAGGCACGAGCCACCATGCCTGGCTAATTTTTTCTATGTATTTTTAGTTGGCCAATTAATTTTTTTCTATTTTTAGTAGAGACGGGGTCTGGGTCTTGCTCAGGCTGGTCTCAAACTCATGCCCTCGAGCGATCCGCCTGCCTCGGCCTCCCAGAGTGCTAGGATTACAAGTGTGAGCCACCACACCCAGCCTAGGATAGTTTTCTAGTTACCTTATTGGGTCAAAGAGTATACATATAAGTCTTTTTTATTGTCTTTTTAAAAAATTGTAGTAAAAAACACATATAATAAAATGTATCATCTTAATCATTTTTAAATGTATAGTTCAGTATTTTTAAGTGTATTTATATTATTGTGAATGTACATATGTCCTTTTGACAAATACTGCCAAATTGCCCTCCATGACATTTGCACCTATTTATACTTTTATCAATATGTAAGAGAGATGGCCCTTCATGTACTGAAAAGTTGAGTGCCCGTGATTAACTGGGAGGTGGGATAGCAGAAAGGAACAAGCACAGTTTCTGGAATCTAATCTTAGATCTGATGATCACCAGCTGTGTGTTCTTGGCATCAGTTACTTCCTCTGGGTTTAGTTTCCTCTTATCTAGTAGGTAATCTCATAGAGTTGTAAGGATCCAAAGCGCCTAGATTCTAGACCCTAGAATAAGGGCCAGACACAGAGTAGGCACTTAATTCATGATAGCCATTAGCTATTATTATCATGAGCAGGGTCTTTCACCACTGGGTCTACAAGTACAAATTATTTAACATAAGTCAAAGCTAAATTTTCTTATGTGTAAAACAAGGGGTTTAAATAATAGGAGACTAGTTATCCAAATGAAGGCCTGTGAACTCGCTGGAATATTATTAGCTATTAAAATGACCAAGGCATTTTGAAAGGCAGTGTGGTGTAGTAGTTAAGCAGATTGCCTGGGTTGATTCCTGGAATTGCTATTTACCAAGCTGGGTAACCCTGGGATAGACCCTTCATGCCTCTGTGCTTCAGTTTACTCATCTATAAACCGGGGATGTTCTCTGAAGTAGTGTCCACTTCAGAGAATAATGGTGAGGAGTAAATGGCATCCTAAACACAAAGTTTTGGGATAGTGCCTGGCAGTTTGAAAGCTCCTGAATAAATGCTAGCTATTATTATTATTAACAGATAGACATAGAAACCTAAACCTCAGTTACCTGGAGGCCCTGCGGAGCCCTGACAGGCTAATACACTTTTCTGAAACACAGATCCCATGGAGAAGGTGATGACTGCTATGGCACCTGCACAGAAAAATACACATATAATCTCCGAGGTCTCTGGACCTCAAGCTAAGAATTCCCAGTCTGGTTTTACTGATTCAATCCCTGGATGAACACGATGATTTAGGCAAGAGCAAGTTCAGTTGTGTAGGCTGCCCACCAACCTGAAGTGTCAAGTTTCTGCAAGGTATATTGTTAAATGAAAAAAGGAAGGAGCAGAAGTGTGATCTACAGTACTTGGTCAGGGTAGACACTCAAGAATATAAAAATAAAATAATGACCATTTAATCTAATCAGTGGTTGAGACAGCTGGCATGAAACGTATGGCAGCAATCTTAGAATTTTTTGTCATGACCCATTTTGGCACTCTGGTGGATTTTGAGCTCAGCACTCCACTAGGAATCCACCTACCTGACCCATAGCAGGCCCTTAATATAAATATTTGTTGAATAACAAATACTAAAGAGTTGGGGAAAATGTGAATGCAGTGTGGGAAGAAACCTCTCTCTCTTTTTTTTTTTTTTGAGACAAAGTCTCACTTTGTTGCCTGGCTAGAGTGCCATGGTGTCAGCCTAGCTCACAGCAACCTCAAACTCCTGGACTCAAGCGATCCTCCTGCCTCAGCCTCCCAAGTAGCTTGGACTACAGGCATGTGCCACCATGCCTGGCTAATTTTTCCTATATATATTTTTGGTTTGCCAATTAATTTCTTTCTATTTTTAGTAGAGATGGGGGGGAGGGTTCCTTGCTCTTGCTCAGGCTGGTTTCGAACTCCTGACCTTGAGCAATCCTCCCGCCTCGGCCTCTCAGAGTGCTAGGATTACAGGCGTGAGCCACCCCGCCAGTCGGGAAGAAATCTCTTGAGGCAGGCTTAAACAGTAATCACTAACTGTCAAATCAGTTTTGACTGATCCCATTTCATAGGTTGGGGTTCTTTTTATTTATTTATTTATTTATTGCTTTTGTATCCTTTTAATAAAAATAATTTTGTTTTTGGTGGGTGCCAAAGAATATGGCTTATTTCAGCAATATAGGTAATTGAAAGTTGGTAGTTTCACAGAATTATTGGTGCAACAAACCCCAGTGATTTGTTATAGCATTAACTGCCCACTATTTACTTAAAGCTATTAATCAATACACCAGCCATTAGTTACTGAAAACTGATGATATTTTCAGAATTAGTACAAATTAGTACAAATGTTTTTTGTTACAATTTCTTTCCGTTTTTTTTTTTTTCTTTTGGCTGCATCTCAGACAGATAGGCATCTCTAGCTGATCAGATGTGCTCTCACACGCAAAGTGTCACTGGGGTTGAATAGGCAGAGAAGATTTACTTAGAGAAAACATTTCTGTAAATCGCCCAGCCAGAAAATTTTTCTTCTTAATATTGAAGAAGGAAAAGTGAAATACGAGTGTTTCATATAGTAGCTCTGCTGCATACGTATGTTTTCTTCCTGGGCGCCTTGTTTGTAAATGCCACAAAGAATGATAAATGGATAACTATAAAACTGTCTTCCACAATGTCCACAGTGTAATTTGAAGGCATGCCATGTGATAGGAAGTATTCCCCAAAGATGTGATCCTCGGAACCTTAGAAGTTTTTCTGGTTTAATGTTTGCTTTTTCTTTCTTTTTTTTCATTGAAACAGTCTCACTCTGTTGCCCGGGCTAGAGTGCCGTGGCGTCAGCCTAGCTCACAGCAACCTCAAACTCCTGGGCTCAAGTGATCCTCCTGCCTCAGCCTCCTGAGTAGCTGGGACTATAGGCATGCGCCACCATGCCTGGCTAATTTTTTCTATTTTTGGTAGAGACGGGGTCTCCCTGTTGCTCAGGCTGGTCTTGGACTCCTGAGCTCAAAGGATCCACCCGCTTCGGGCTTCCAGAGTGCTAGGTTGTAGGCGTGAGCCACCGTGCCCGGCCTATGTTTGCTTCTTTTAATCTGTGAATATTTGGCTCTGGTGCTGCTGCCTTTTTTTAATTATTATTATTTCAGTATATTACGGGCGTACAAATGTTTAGGTTACATATGTTGCCTTTGCCTCCCCCCAAGTTAGAGCTTCAACCATGTCCATCCCCCAAAAGGTGCACACTGCTCCCATTAGGTGTGAATATACCCATCCCCTCCTCCCCGCTCCACCTGCCTGACACCTGATGAATGTTACTCCTATATGTGCACTTAAGTGTTGATCAACAGTTAATTGTTGATCAGTTAATACCAATTTGATGGTGAGTACATTGGTACTTGTTTTTTCATTCTTGGGATACTTCACTTAGTAGAATGGGCTCCAGCTCTATCCAGGGTAATTAAAAAGAGATGCTAGATCACCTTTGTTTTTTGTGGCTGAGTAGAACTCCATGGTGTACATATATCATATTTTATTAATCCACTCACATGTTGATGGTCACTTGGGTTGTTTCACATCTTTGCAATTGTGAATTGTGCTGTCATAAACATTGTAGTGCAGATGCCTCTTTTATAGAATGTCTTTTGTTCCTTTGGGTAGATGCCCAGTAATGGGATTGCTGGATCAAATGGTAGTTCTACTTGTAGCTCTTTGAGGTATCTCCATATTACTTTCCACAGAGGTTGTACTAGTTTTCAGTCCTACCAGTGGGGTTCTTTTTATTTTGAATAAATTAGCAATATTCACAGGGTTGACTAATATTCTGGCTCCATTGTCCCCAAAGCTGGCTATCTAATATTTTACAATTTCCTTTAGGTAAAAACAGGCATTTCAGCTTTTTTGTCTATGTGCTATTTAGGGTCTCTCAGCATTTCTTTTTTTTGTTTTGAAGTCTTTTTGTTTGGAGAAATTGAAAATTTTTTGATTAAATATTTCCCTCTCCTGAGGCATATACACCTGGTAAAACACTGCTTGAAGAGGTAACAGATTAATTAGTATGTTGTTTATAACTTTAATATTTTATTGTGTGGCTGTGGCTTAGCCGAAAGTAGCTGATAATTACTCTCAGATTGCATGATGGTTACCATGTGGTTCCTTGGCGAGCCATTTCTATATAATTAGAGCGATGTATGCCCTGCATAACAAACCAATGCCCATAATATCCATTTGCAAACTTGAAGTTAAATTTCCTGGATTGAGGGTAAAAATTTCAGTTTTGAGGAATTCCTTCTAGCATTTCTTTGGGAAATCCAAAATGTCCCTTCCAAGATGTATGAATGTTCTTGGTTTCTGATTACAGTTCAATATGAATGGAGATTTTTGTATCACAGTTGGAATGCAAATTTCTCTACCAATCCACTTTCTGGGTAGAGGTTTGTGTTGCGCTAAGGCTACAGTTCTGAGGGTGTCTAGGATGGGCTCTGCTCTCCACTGCCCTACCTTTGAGAACCGTGGGAAGGGTTAACTTCTGGAAAGGGTTGGGTTTAAGGGGTTAGGGTCTCTCAGAGGCCCAGGCAGAGAATGAATGGTCCAGGGAAGTTTTTTGACCCCAAATGAACTGTGTTGTTTTCCTGTTTCCTTTAGAAGTCTCCATAAATAGGTGCTACTTGAAGCCTGGTTTTACTCAAATCTTTTAAAAAATTTTTTTGGATATTTTTTCTTATGTATGATCTCTTGGTTAAGAATATAAATAATCATATTTAAGCAACATCATTTTTTTTCCTCACTCCGTTGCCCAGGCTAGAGTGCCCTGGCATCAGCATAGCTCACAGCAACCTCAAACTTGTGGGCTCTAGCAACCCTCCTGCCTCAGCCCCCCAAGTAGCTGGGACTACAGGTGCTCAGCACCACACCGGCTAATTTTTGTTTGTATTTTTAGTTGCCTGGTTAATTGTTTCTATCTTTAGTAGAGACAGGGTCTGGCTCTTGCTCAGGCTGGTCTTGAATTCTTGAGCTCAAGCGATCCTCCTGCCTTGGCTTCTCAGAGTGCAAGGATTATAGGTATGAGCCGCCATGCCTGGCCCATGCTTTGCACTTGAACTTATAAAATAAATAAAATAGTGCTTTTATCTGTATTTGTTATTGGTGTGTGCTGGTCATTTTTTCCATTTGCATTTTCTCATTGTCTCACTATGCATCTATATATTTATATATCCATATACCCATACATATATAATTATATATTAATTATGGACATATATTTTCCTCTCAGATCCATTCCTCACCCTTCTGCTTTGCTTGGTTCCATAGGAAACTGCAATAATTTCCTAGACTCCCTCACAAGCTGTCTTCTGGGACAATTTGGCCAATGGGATGCACCCATGGAAGCAAAAGGTAAGAGAAAGGAAGAAACCACCATGTTTCTGTCTCTCTGTCTCTGTCTCAGACGGTTCTTTTTTTTTTTTTTTGAGACAGAGTCTCGGTTTGTTGCCCAGGTTAGAGTGAGTGCCGTGGCATAAGCCTAGCTCACAGCAACCTCAAACTCCTGGGCTCAAGCAATCCTACTGCCTCAGTCTCCCGAGTAGCTGGGACTATAGGCATGCGCCACCATGCCCGGCTAATTTTTTCTATATATATTAGTTGGCCAGTTAATTTCTTTCTATTTATATTAGAGACGGGGTCTCGCTCTTGCTCAGGCTGGTTTAGAACTCCTGACCTCAAGCAATTCACCCGCCTCAGCCTCCCAGAGTGCTAGGATTACAGGCGTGAGCCACCTCACCTGGCCTCTCAGATGGTTTCGTTTTCATGGCTGTAGCCCAACAACTCTCCTCTTGGGGTCCCAGTATGGATGGCCCCAACTTGTGGAACCTGATCGTTTGACTTCTTCTCATCGTCTCTTCAGCTCTAGGGATAATAGCGAATCTCTAGGGGGCCTTACTCTTCCCTATTTGCTTTCTCAGGTCTTCCATTGCCTATGTAACCAATTCCTAGTATCAACTTCCTTCTCTTTGAAATACTTCATGTTTATTTTCTTGACTCAACCCTGACTGATAACATGGGGTAAGCTTTTGTTTGAAAATGACACTGCTCAAGTAACTTCAGAAATAACTGGCATGGACGATTGCCTCCATCCTTCATTTTTTCCTTCGTGTGTACATTCCTTTATTCTTTCGCTTGCATGGCGTGTATTGAGCTCCTACTAGGTAGCAAGTGTTAGGTGCTAAGGATACAAAGCAGAACACAGCAGTAACAACGACCAACACTTACTGAGTGCTTGCAATGTATGTTGTAAGTGCTTTTACATTTTCATCTTGCATTGGTTATCTATTTCTGGGTAACAAATTACCCTGAAACGTAACAGCATAATAATAAGCACTTATTATCTCAGCTTCTGTGGGTAAGGGATTCTGGAATGGTTTAACCAATTGGTTCTGGTTCAGGGCCTCTCTGAAAGTTGCCATCCAGGACTGTAGTCATCAGAAGGCTTGGCTGGGGCTGGAGGCTCCACTTCCAAGAAGGCTCCTTCACAGGGCTGTTGGCAGGAGGCCTCAGTTCCTCGGCACCTGCACCTCTGCCTTTTATGTCCTAATCTCAAAGGTACTATCACTTCTGTAATATTCTATTTGTTAGTTGCTAAGTCCATTCATACTCAGGGGAAGAGAAATTCAGGTCCATATTTTGGAGGGAAGAGTGCAGAAGAATTTGTAGACATATTTAAAAACTACCACATATCTCATATAAGTCTCAGAACCACCCTAATTTTGCAACAATCCCATTTTGTAGTTGAGGAAACTGAGATACAGACGGTTAAAGAATTTATCTAAGGTCCCACAGCTAGCAAGTGATGGGATCGGGATTCCAGTGCAGATGGGCTGCTTTGGTGCACAGATGCCTCACTCTCATGAAGCTCATACTCCACTGCGAGGGCTAACATTAGTCGAGCAACCTCTCTCTCTCACACACACACACATACACACCCCTCCCCCTGCCACACACACAATTACAACCCCTTTAAGTCCTATGAAGGAAAAGTATAGGCAACTATGGGAGTGCACAGTTGGAAAACCACATCTTATCTGTGGACACAGGTTGCTATGTTTTGAGTCTGTAATTTATTCCCTGGCCCCAAGAGCAACTCTTTAAGGGGCTAGCAGACCAGCAGTTTCTAACCCTGACTGTTCATTAAAATCATCAGGAAAGTAGCTTTAAAAAATACCAATGCCCAGGACATACCTCAAATCCATTGAATAAGAATCTCTAGGGCTGGCCAGGGCACGGTGGCTGATATCTGTAATCCTAGCACTCTAGGAGGCTGAGGAGGGAGGATTGCTTGAGCTCAGGAGTTCAAAACTGGCCTGAACAAGAGTGAGACCGCATCTCTACTAAAAATAGGAAAATTAGCCAGGCTGATCATGGCGTGCACCTGTAGTCCCAGCTACTTGGGAGGCTGAGGCAGGAGGATCCCTTGAGCCCAGGAGTTTGAAATTTGAGGTTCCAGGGAACTACAAGACTCTCTGTCTCAAATAAATAAATAAATAAATAAATAAATAAATAAATAAATAAATAAAATAAAGGAAATTGACCCCCCCTTCTTTCCCCACTTTAAAAAAAGTAAAAAAAAAAAAAATATATATATATATATATATATAGGCTGAGATCCAGGCATCACTATTTTTTTAAGCTTCCCAGGTGATTCCAGTGTGTGGCCAGGATTGAGAAGTGTTACAGAACTTGATTCTTCACGTGAAGGTAAACACAGAGGTGCTAAGGGCACAAGTGGGTGTCAGAACTCAGTTTCTAGCTTGCTGTTGTTCTGGGTAGAGTTAAGAAACTTTTCAAACTTTTTTTTTTTGAAACAGAGTCTCACTCTGTTGCCCAGGCTAGAGTGCCATGGGGTCAGCCTAGCTCACAGCAACCTCAAACTCCTGGGCTCAAGCCATCCTCCTGCCTCAGCCTCCCAAGTAGCTGGGACTACAGGCATCCATCACCATGCCCAGCTAATTTTTTCAATATATTTTTAGTTGTCCAATTAATTTCTTTCTATTTTTTTTAAGTAGAGATGGGGTCTCACTCTTGCTCCAGCTGGTTTCGAACTCTTGATCTTGAGCGATCCTCCTGCCTTGGACTCCCAGAGTCCTAGGATTACAGGTGTGAGCCACTGCACCCGGCCTCAAACTTTTTTATTTAAAGTAATGTCATGATTTGTGGAAGTTGTTATTATTTGGCAAGGGCAGGCTATGTGGTATTGCGCTGTGGAAAATATTTTGTTTGATTGAAGAGTCACTTTTCATGAAACAGCTGACTCTAAACCTTCTTTGAAGTCAGAGTACCTCTTTTGTTCACTAGCTTCTATCATTCCAAGTATCAGGAAGTAAAAGCAAAGTCCCACTCGCCAATCAGTTGCCAGGGCTCCACCCCCAGGGGAGGGCTGCATAGATTAAATGAGGTTGAAGATAAAAATTATCTTTTTATATCTGATATATTTTGACTCTTTCTGATTTTTCTTCTCTACCCAGCTCACCCAGAGGTCTATAAGCCATTCAACTCCCAGGCCTCTGCAGGGCCATTCCAGTTCCACAAGGAAAGCAAGGCAAAGCAACATCTTGCTACTGATCGGCTCACCCCAGTAGGCTGCGTGCTTGTTCTGGGTTTCTTGCAGAGGTGGAAGCAAGTGTCACTTATTTTTGAATATCCAAATTTTAACACAGTGCCTTACACATATCAGGTGCTCAAAAACATTTGTTGCATTACATTGATGCACTTACTGCATTTTCAAAGTTTGAAGATGGTGATTCATTCAGCTGAGGAGACAAAGATGTCAAGAGAAGGACATAACGTTTGTTGAATACCTATTAGCCAGCTATGTTAAAATGGATGTAAATTAATCAATGGAAATCTGTAACTATTGCCTGAAAAAAACATTCCAAACATGCATTTTGCTTATGGCATGAGAGAAGCCTCCTGTTCTCATGAACTGTAGTAGTCTTCTAATCGGTCTCCAGCTTCCTGTCTTATCCCCTAAGCCCACCTCCATCCATTTCTAACAACAGCCAAAGTGTATTTAAAACTATAAACCTGGGCTGTGCGTGGTGGCTCACACCTGTAATCCTAGCACTCTGGGAGGCTGAGGTGGGTGGATCGCTCGAGGTCAGGAGTTTGAAACCAGCCTGAGCAAGAGCGAGACCCCATCTCTACTATAAATCAAAAGAAACTAATTGGCCAACTAATATATATAGAAAAAATTAGCCGGGCATGGTGGCGCATGCCTGTAGTCCCAGCTACTCGGGAGGCTGAGGCAACAGGATTGCTTGAGCCCAGGAGATTGAGGTTGTTGTGAGCTAGGCTGATGCCATGGCGCTCACTCTAGCCTGGGCAACAGAGTGAGACTCTGTCTTAAAAAACAAAACAAAACAAAACTATAAACCTGGCCAGGCACAGTGGCTCCTGCCTGTAATCCAAGCATTTGGGAGGCCAAGTCCAGAGGATAACTTGAGGCTAGGAGTTTGCAACCAAGTTGGGCAACATAACCAGACCCCGCCTCTACAAAACAAAACATTAGCTAGGCATTGTGGGATGTGCCTGTGTCCTAGCTCTTGGGAGACTGAGGCAGAAGGATCACCTGAGCCCAGGAGTTCGAGGGTAGAGTGAGCTATCATCATGCCACTGCACTTCAGCATGGGTGACAGAGTGAGAGCCTGTCTCTAAAACATTAAAAATAAAATGGAATAAACCTGATCATTTCACTCCCTTGGTAAAAATTGCTGCAGTAGGAAAGCCCATAAGGTCTTTCATTATCCGGCCTCTGCCTACCTCTCTAGCTCTGTTCTGGCTTCTTCCCAGCCCTTTCCGCCCTAGGGCTTCTGCAACCACTGTTCCCTCCACCTGTAGCTGTCTCCTCAGGCTCTTTGCATGGCTGGCTCCTTCACATATTCTAGGTCTCAGCTTAAATCTTGCTCCTTAGAAAGGACTTCCCTGAACGTTGTTCTAGCTGTGTTTTCTTAGACTGTGTATTTATTTATCTGGCATCTATCAATCACAGGGCCAAATTAAGGATCAAAGTTGTTTACAGCTCTCTGTAATCCACTATCACAGATGCACAAAAATCATGTTGTAAACCTTCCAACAAATCCATATCCCAACCCTCCTCCTTTATCTAACTCTCACATACCAAGGCAATATTTCCCATCCCCTAAACCAGCCCAGGGCCAGGTACTGGACAACTAAAGACTAGCCCTATCACCCAGAGCTCGCTGGCATTATTCAAACCAAACAGTGCTGAGCTATTCACCCTGCCCTGCATGCCTTGCCCTGGGAAAACACAATAAAGGCTCTGCACCATCCTTTCCCCTCACCCCTGTTTCTCCCTCCTGAACAAACCTGGGGCTTCCTGGTGTGGCCCTGCATTGTGTGGTGTACCTCGTTCTCTCAGGAACTGTGAGTAATAAATTCTTTCAATGGCATTAGTCTCCCCGCAGGTTGTCACTCAGTCACCTTTATAAATTAAGACCTAGGCTTCCCTGCTGACACACAATGAAAACGTGGTAGCCAAAGTTGATGAGGTGAAGTCCACAGTCAAGTTCCAGATGAAGAAGGTTCTATGTCTGGCTGTGGCTGCTGGGCATGTGAAGATGACAGATGATGAGCTGGTGTACAGCATCCACCTGGCTGTTAACTTTTTGGTGTCATTGTTCAAGAAGAATTGGCAGAATGTCCGGGCTTTATATGTTAACAGCACCACGGGCAAGCCCAGCACCTGTATCAAGGCACATTCTAATAAATACTAATGCTGCCAACAACAACAATAAAAAGACCTAGGCACAAATCAAGCACCTGCCTAAAGTGATCTCTCTTAGTGGCTCATTACTCTGCTCATTTTCTTCAAAACATTTTTCCCAGTGTGACATTTTCTTATCTTTCTATTTATTTGTTTATTATCTGTGTCCCTGAAACCAAGTGTAGGTTCCATGAAGGCAAGAACCTCCTTTTGTCTATCTTGAGTACTCTTGTGTCCCTGATATCTGGTTCACAGTAGGCACTCAATCAATGTTTATTAAACAATTGAATAAATACATAGAAAAGGAATACTGTTATTTAGTTAGGGAGGTAGATGTAAGATACTATAGGCAGAATAGTGGTCCAGATAATATAATTGAATGTTTTTTAAAAAGCCTTTATAATTTTTAAAAGCCTCATATTACTAACACTCCCCAAGAAACTTGGAATATTATTTTTCTATATTTATATCTTTTTATTTTTATTTATTTATTTATTTTTTGAGACAGAGTCTCACTCTGTTGCCCCGGCTAGAGTGCTGTGGCATCAGCCTAGCTCATAGCAACCCCAAAATCCTGGGCTCCAGCTATCCTCCTGACTCAGCCTCCCAGCAGTAGCTGGGACTACAGGCATGTGCCACCATGCCTGGCTAATTTTTTCTATATATTTTTAGTTGGCCAATTAATTTCTTTCTATTTTTAGTAGAGATAGTGTCTCGCTCTTGCTCAGGCTGGTCTTGAACTCCTGAGCTCAAGCGATCCTCCTGCCTCGGCCTCCCAGAGTGGTAGGATTACAGGCATGAGCTACTGCGCCCGGCTGATTTTTAAACAGTTCTGTGGGGTGGAGGTGGAGGGTAAACACAATGATATTTACTTTGGAAACATAGACTCAAACATTACTTTTATTTTACATGCTGAGAGTGGAAATATGACCTCCATGCAATGCAAGATTTGCAATAAAGCTGAAAATGGACAAGACATTGGCATTTCCATCTATTATAATTGGACCAGAACTTCAATCAGCAGCTGAAAAAATAAACATGGGGTCAGCAGGCATTCGTCCTGCAGCCTGAGCACATTCCAAAGTGAAAACCATGTACAAATGACCTAAAGATCTAATGCCTCCTGATTTAGAATTCATAGTTACATAATTAGTATTGGGTAGAATGGACCATCGCAGCGTGTCCTTGAAATTGATACCACGTGGGAGAATGGCTCAGAGGAATCACATTTGGACCAAAAGAAACTGTATAAAATTCCCTATTTCTTCATTTCCAATGATCAAACAAACTAGGGTCACTAGAAGAGAGACGGTTTTGCTGTAGGTGAGATTCAACAGTGTCAATCCTGGGTTTGCAGCAGTTGCCTGGCTTTCACAAGGAGCAGAACAGGAACATGTGGAGGCCCAGTGTCTACATCTGTTGGATTGTTGCTCAGGCTGAAGTGACAGCTGCCCTGATCAGGCCTGCTTTGTAAGGAAGCCCGATGTAAAGCAAATCAGAGTAGGGTCAGAGACCTTATCTCTACAGTACATATGAAATACAGAAAATGAGCTACCTGCTTTGCTGGGTTTAGGGGTTATATATAGGTATAAGCTACATATTCATTATTTTCCCAACCGTACATATCTCAGATGATCTTGCTTTTTTCTTCATCTTGATTTTGATTTCTGATGATAGAAAACAACAAATTGGTTGTTACTTTGAGTATCATACTTTTATCTGCCCATATCACCTTCTTTTGGTTCTTTGAATGTGTCATGATTCCTATTCTGGTTTCTACTGCTGTATATGAAACGATTCCAAATTTAATGATGTAAAAAAAATAACTATCTTATTATGCTCAAAATCTGTGTGTTAGGAGGTTGCGTGGGGGATAATGCAGACTTACCTCTGGTTCATGGTGTGGTGTCTGGGGCCACAGCTGGGAAGACTCGAACGCTGGGGGTGACTTGAATGGCTGACAGCTGTGATAATCTGAATGTTTCATGACTCATGTGCACAAAGGCTGGTCTCGGCTGGGACTGTTGACCAGAACACATACTTACGGCTTCTCCACATGGCTTGGGCTTCTCATAGTACGGTGGCTGGCTTCCAAGAGGAAGCATCTGAGAGAAAGCATTCCAAGAGCACTAATAGAAGCTGCGTGGCTTTTCTCTAACCCAGACTCTGAAGTCAGGCAGCATCACTTCTGCCACATTCTATTGCTTGTAAGAGAGACAAAGGCTATCCCAGATTCAAGGGAAGGGGAATTTGACTCCGCCTCTTGATGAAGTGGTAGCAGAGTTACACTGTAGCAGGGGAACTCTTGAAACCCCCATGAAGCTGCTGAGGGACAATGCCCATAATATTGCTAGAAGCCCTATTTTTAATAGAGAGCGTCTACGAGGCGCATCTTTAAGACCCTTAGAAAGTTTTTGTCTAGCTGAAAGTTTCTATGAGGAATCATGTTAAATCTTTCTGGGGACTTATCAAAATATTATATCTTGCAGGCCCACCCTAGCTCTCACCTTTGCTCTGATATTATTTTTTGTTTGTTTGTTTTTGAGGTAGAGTCTCACTCTCTTGCCTGGGCTAGGGTGCCGTGGTGTTAGCCTCGCTCACAGTAACCTCAAACTCCTGGGCTCAAGAGATCCTCCTGCCTCAGCCTCCTGGGTAGCTGGGACTACAGGCATGCGCCACTGTGCCTGGCTAATTTTTTTCTATTTTTAGTTGTTTGGCTAATTTCTTTCTATTTATAGTAGAGATGGGGTCTCACTCTTGCTCAGGCTGGTTTCAAACTCCTGAGGTCAAAGGATCCACCCGCCTCAGCCTCCCAGAGTGCTAGGATTACAGGCGTGAGCCACTGCGCCTGGCCAGCAAGTCTTTTATAATTCTGCTAATTTTTTTTTAGCTCACCTCTCTCTCTTTCACTCTCTCTCTTAATCTTACCATTGTAGCTAAAAGAAAGCAGCTGGAACTTTCAACACTCTTCCCAGAAACCTCCTTAGCTACATCACTGAGTTCATTGGGTACATCTCCTAATTTCCACGTTATGGCAGGCATCAGTGTTACTCAACTTTCCACTGCTATGTAGAAAGACTCCTTCTTTTCCTCCAGCTTCCAATAATTTTCTTATTTTCCTTTAAGCTGTCATTGACAGTCTTGGAGTCCTTTCAGGATTCTGTTAACAATCTTCTCAAAGGCTCTCTCAGTTTTTGTCTGCCACCCGTCCCAAAGCTAATGTCACATGTTTTAGGGATTTCTTATGGCAGGATCCCATTTCTAGGTAATAAAATCTGTTCTGATTATAATTGGTACATTAAAAACCACCTCAAATGTAGTGGTATAAAGTAATAACCCTTTCATTTTGCTTATTATATGAATAGAGTACAATAGGGAAGGCTTGTCACTGCTCCACAATGTTTGGGTCTTCAAAGGCAAAGACTTCAACACAGACAGTGACTCGTTTGTCATTGGGGGATATAGTCATCCACAGGCTTCTCCATTTACATATCTGGTGCCTGGACCAGAATGTTTCAAAGGCTGGACTCAGCTGGGTCTATAATTGGTGCACCCACGTATGGTTTGGGCTTCAAGGCAGCTGGGTTCTGAGAGGGAGCCTCCTGAAAGTGAGCATTCCACGAAAATCAGGTGGAAGTTCCATGGTCTTTTCTGACTTAGCATCAGAAGTCACGCAGCATCACGTCACCACTTTCTGTCAGTATTGCGTGGCTTTAAACTTAATTCATAGCTTGGGGTTTATAGGACTACCCAGGTAATGTAAGTGTGGTCTGGGAATCTGTACTAGGGATGGTCTGTGGTTACAACTTTTGGGACAGTTTCTCCCCCCACACTGCTCAGCAACTTTCTGTGCTATCCACTGGGAGTAGGGTGGGGATGGGTCTACTTCTGGTCCAAACATTATGAGACCAGGGTCTCCCATTCTCCTCCCATCTTGGATCAGTCCTGGCCTGTCTTCCATGAAAACTGAAGTTCAAATTTGCTAAGTTTAGTAAATTTCCTCAAAAGTAGCATCAAAGCTCCACTTATCTCTTTGACATTCTTCTCTTAGATTTTAGCACAATATTGTCCTTACTTATATTTCATGCTGGTTTTTTAGAAGATGCTTTTGATATTTAAACCAGCAATCTTAGTTGTTTCCAAGAGGGTCAGTGTTGGATACACTGCTTGCTATGTTCCTGGAAATGGAAGCCTTGACCTTCAATCACTTGGTTGTTCATTTCAGAAACATGGGAGCCTTTTTTTATTTTTTTAATGAGACAAGGTCTTGCTTTGTTGCTTTGGCTGGAGTGCAGTGGCATCATGATAGCTGCAACCTCAAACTCCTGGGCCCAGGGGATCCTCCTGCCTCAGCCTCCCAAGCAGCTGGGACTACAGGTCTGCACCACTGCACTGGCTAATTTTTCTATCTCTTGTAGAGACAGGGTCTTGCTCAGGCTGGTCTAGAACTATTGACCTCAACCAATCCTCCTGCCTTTGCTTCCCAGATTTCTAGGATTACAGGCATGAGCCACTGCGCCCGGCCACAACCAGAAGATCTTTGTCTAAGACACCAATACAGGCATCTCCTGAGTTACCAATACCCATCTGTGAGTGCCTGAAGGTACCAACAGCTGCCAGATGCCAGCAGTGGAGAAGCTGCCTTCCTGGATAGGTGGAGAGTGACACTGAGTCTCAGCCTACAAATTCCTCTGGCTAAGAGATATTCATTCCTTCAACAAGTACACAGCGAGTGCCTACTATATCTATATACCAAAATTTGTATGGTTTTGAATATATGTGAATCCAACTTTGTGGGGTGGCCTTAGTCTCCAAGTATCATTTGTAGCATGATTTTTAAGACAACTTTGTTTTGCATCCCTCCACCCCAATAGTCTTCTAATTAACATTAGGCTTAGCTGATGTGCAAACTGAGGATTGCTTGCAAGGAACATGGAGCAGCACAGTATGTTTCACTTGAGAAAAAGCTGCTGATTTTCATTATTGCTTCCTGGACTTGATGGGGAAGGGGCAAAGGCTGTGAGAGACAATGTTTCCAAATGCAGCTATGTGTAAGGTCCACAGAAAAGCAAAAAGTGCAGGAATAGTGGAGTGTGTTTACTGAAACAGCCAGTGGAGATACCTGGAAAGTCTCTCAAATAGGTCGTTGGTGAATCAGTTTTCTGATTTAGACCCTCTTTAAGTTGGGTGGGTTTTGTTAAGCTTGTATATATTGAGTAATATTTGCACTCAAAAATTAAATTGTTTTAAAGACTGTGGAAGAAAAAATAATTAGGTTTTCATCTAGGGAAAATTCTCTAGAAGAGTGTTTTTTTGTTTTATTTATTTATTTATTTATTTTGAGACAGAGTCTCACTCTGTTGCCCGGGCTAGAATGCAGTAGAGTCATCATAGTTCACTGCAACCTCCAACTCCTGGGCTCAAGCGATCCTCCTGCTTCAGCTCTGGAACTACAGGTGTGCACCAGCACACCCCGGCTAATTTTTCTACTTTTTGTAGAGACTGGGTCTCACATTTGCTCAGGCTGGTCTTGAACTCCTGGCCTAAGCAATCCTTCTCCCTCAGCCTCCCAGAGTGCTAGGCACTGTGCTCAGTCAAATCTTTTTCTTTATGATTCCAAAGATAACAGTCTCATTTTTTTAAAAAAAATTAAACATTACAGAGAAGTATGTATTCATTCCACAGCTATTTGTGTAGCACTCACTTTGTATAAGACCCTCCACTGATACAGAAAATGTGGCCGCTTGCCACCTCCCTGTCGCTCTGCATCTCTGTGGGCCAGCGCTGCGTGTGGCCAGTTGGAGGGCACGATGCTGGGGCCAGGCCCCGTGGCAGAGAGCCGCCTGGGGCCCCTCGTGCCAGAATGTGGCGGGGCCCCCGTGCTGCCGCCAGCTTCCAGCCGGTCTGCTTGTGTGATGCTGATTGGGTAATTTTTGAATCCCATTGTTTTTGATTGGATGTTAACGCTTGTTGTTGATTGGATGTTAAAGCTTGATGTTGATTGGATGTTAAAGACTGTAGTTGATTGGATACTTTTTGAGCCCTACCAAGGGTATAAAAGCAGGAGGAGAACAATGAAGGGGGGCAGAAGGGTCAGAAGATTGGAAGACAGGAAGAGAGCTGTAACACTAGCTGTGCTGAGTCTGCTGGGGAGGAATAAAGGCTGTTCTCCAGCTCTTCGTGTGCTGACTCTTCTTGTGCCACTCAGTTCTTTCCCCGGTCAAGAGCTGTAACACTAGCTGTACACTTGCCACAACAGCACTACAGCTATAATAGTGAGCATAAAACAGACAATCTCCTATAAACTCACCTTCCAGAGAAAGCATTAATAATAGTCTGGTGCAGTGTGTTCTCAACTTCACTCATGCCTGGATTCTAACTCATGGTGGTAAGTCTGTGGCCCCAAGCCCTCCCACTGCGGGCCCTAAGTCAGGAACCACATCCCTAGAGGTCTTAGATGAAATGTTTGGCTTCACAGACTTCTGCCTCTGCACTACATGCTACTGATAGTCAAGAACCTTTAGCACCACACTTGACAAAACTCTATTCTGATTAAATTCATGGCCAATATCACTACAGAGTCAACTCCTTGTCTGACACAAACACTTCTTCCTAATGGGAGCCATTTTCATGGGAGCAGGTACAAAGGCAAGTGAAGACAAATATTTCCTGCTGTCCATTTCATCAGATGTTGGTGAAGGGGGAAAATATACTATTTCAGATGCAAGGCAGCCAACAAGTATTTGGTCAGTTAGTGTCTTGGAGCCTTGGTACCCAGTAAAGATTGAATGTTGAGACCAACATTCCAGCTGTATTTGGAAGAAGGGGAGGTTTCGTGTTGCTCTTACAGAGGAAATTACTGGAGGAGGTACACACCCACATAGCTTTGAAGACCTTGTTTTCCGTCAGCCTCTGCACACTCCTCCCATGTCAGAGATGCTTGCAGAAGTGTGCTGGGTGGAGTGTCCAGATTAGGTGCCTCTCATTACACCTTGTCTTTTTTGTTTCAGTTTAATGGCGTGCTTGGGCACATAGTTTATAATCTAGCTTCCGGTTAATGTGTATGACATCAATCTTCAGCAATTTTAATTTTTGTACTTATTACTAAGTTAAGTCTTCCTTAGTGATGCTTTAATTGTGAATTTTGGTCTAAATATTC
The DNA here is from genome assembly GCA_008750895.1 of Mirza zaza. NCBI lineage: Eukaryota > Metazoa > Chordata > Mammalia > Primates > Cheirogaleidae > Mirza > Mirza zaza. The sequence continues at coordinate 26,393 of VSMD01066115.1, forward strand.
AAGAGATTGGGACTGCAAACTAGTACAACTGTAAGGGAGAATTTTTCCAATTTTCATTTTTGTACTTATTACTAAGTTTTCTATAGTGATGCTTTAATTGTGAATTTTGGTCTAAATATGCAAGAGATTGGGACTGCAAACAACCTCCGTGGAAAGCAATATGGAGATACCTCAAAGAGCTACAAGTAGAACTACCATTTGATCCAGCAATCCCATTACTGGGCATCTACCCAAAGGAAGAAAAGACATTCTATAAAAATGGCATCTACACTAGAATGTTTATAGCAGCACAATTCACAACTGCAAAGATGTGGAAACAACTCACGTGCCCATCAACATGTGAGTGGATTAATACAATGTGGTATATGTATACCATGGGGTTCTACTCAGCCACAAAACCAATGGTGATCTAGCACCACTTATATTATCCTGGATAGAGCTGAAGCCCATTCTACTAAGTGAGATATTACAAGAATGAAAAAACAAGCACCACATGTACTCACCATCAAATTGGTATTAACTGATCAACACTTAAGTGCACATATAGTAGTAACATTCATCTGGTGTCGGGCAGGTGGGAGTGGGGAGGAGGGAATGGGTATATTCACACCTAATGGGAGCAGTGTGCACTGTCTGGGGGAGGGACATGGTAGAAGCTCTGACTCAGGTGGGGCAAAGGCAACATATGTAACCTAAACATTTGTACCCCTGTAATATGCTGAAATAAAAAATAAAAAACATAAAAATTAAAAAACGAAAAAGTAAATATTCAAGAGATTTTTCCTCATGTGGGAAAGGTCAGGGAAGTTACCTTTTACGATATATATCTTGGCAGTTTTGATTATATTATGCTATCTGCTGGTCTTCTTAGGACTCACTTTTTCATTATTACTTTTTTTACATTTAGCTTATATTTATGTTATACACAAATGTGTCTAAAATAATCCTTCAATCAGATCCATAAATGTTTTATAAGGACTGTAGTGAGCTAAAGAACTTGATTCTGGGCCGGGCGCGGTGGCTCACGCCTGTAATCCTAGCACTCTGGGAGGCTGAGGCGGGCGGATTGCTCAGGTCAGGAGTTCAAAACCAGCCTGAGCAAGAGCTAGACCCCGTCTCTACTATAAATAGAAAGAAATTAATTGGCCAACTAATATATATATAGAAAAAATTAGCTGGGCATGGTGGCGCATGCCTGTAGTCCCAGCTACTGGGGAGACTGAGGCAGTAGGATTGCTTGAGCCCAAGAGTTTGAGGTTGCTGTGAGCTAGGCTGATGCCATGGCACTCACTCTAGCCTGGGCAACAAAGTGAGACTCTGTCTCAAAAAAACAAAAAAAAGAACTTGATTCTGACCCATGGTTTCTATTTTTAAAAATTCCCCTTGTCCAAAGCTAATTTTAAAAGATATTTATATATAATTTAAGGGAGAGCTATTGTTCTTTAGTCTAGACTAAGGTTGCTAAACAGCATATATTTTGGACTTCAATGCCTTTATGAATATCAAAATAAGTATATCATCCTGATGAATAGTGAAGTTTGTCATCTCTACAAATGTAAAATAGCTCATTTAGCTAGAAAATTGTTAAGTGATTCTTTCTGGCGGGAAAACCTGTGACAAAGGTAACAATGTCATTTCCACTGTTTCATGCCCCCTTTACCATATGCCACCCTCTACTCCTACTTGCCTCCTTGTAGTACCTAGTCAGGTTGGAAGAATTCTTGAGTAACCTGGGATTGATGTTTCTCATTTAATTCATAAATATGAGGCTGGGTGGGGCTCATTCCTCTAATCTTAGCACTCTGGGAGGCTGAGGCGAGAGCCCGACTTGAGGTCAGGAGTTCTAGACCAGCCTGAACAAGAGCAAGACCCCAGTCTCTACTAAAAATAGAAAAAATTAGCCAAACGGGGTGGTATACGCCTGTAGTTCCAGCTGCTCTGGAGGCTGAGGCAGGAGAATCGCTTGAGTCCAGGAGTTTGAGGTTGCTGTGAGCTAGGAGCTAGGCTGTTGCCATGGCACTCACACACACAGAAAAACATAAATATGCCTCAGAGTACTACGGAAGACTGTTGAGGTGCTCACAGAATCCTCCAGATTGAATTTTGGGTGGTGGTAACATTTTTTAAATTATAAAAGAAAACATGTTAATTGTAGTAATTTGGGAAAAGGCAGGCAAGTGCAAAGAAGGAAATAAAAAACAATCTAGAACAAGCTCAATTCCCAAATAAGCAGTATTAGCATTTAGATGACTATCTTTTCCACATTCAGTTACACACTTTTTTAAAACACCAAATTAGGATGACGCCTTACCTGCTGTTTCATAACTTGATTTTTTCATTTATTAGCACAATGTAGTCATTTCCCCATTTCATTATTTTTCTAACATCTGGCTGCACAGAATTCCATTACCCAGATGACTGTACAGATTTAACTAGCCCTGTACTTGTAGCTCTTTAGTTTGTGACCATTGTTTTCAGAGGAGAGAAATAAGCCACAGTAAGCATTCTGACACATACATGTGTGGTATATCTCTGATGTTTCCCTTAGGATAATGTGGAAAATTCACAGCAGTGGAATTTGGAGGGTCAACAGTTAAGAACATTTTTCAGCTTCTCAATCCATGTTAAATAATTGATAATTGACAGCTCCCAGGAGAAGTTCAACTATGGGGGGTTAAACCCTTGGACTGGTTTTAGTGTTGCTCCTCCCCTAATCTCACTGTGATTTTTATGGTGGGGATGGCTGCTTAGTCATTTCAGCACTGAAGGAATTTCCTGAAAAATGTGGGCAATCTTTTAAAATGATAATAAAAGCTCATTTTAAATTGATGGCTGGTAATAGAGGTGTAAATAACAATCCAGGCATATTTGTGAAATCCTAGGATAGGAACTGAGGTGGTTTCAGAGAAAAGCTGTTCTGTCCAAACTATAGAGCAAACAGCAAGTATCATCTCCTAAACTTTTTTTTTCTTTTGAGTACATAAAACATGCACACCAGGACTGATATATCCATCTGCACAGGCCACATACAGCATGACTCCATGGGTGCCATTTGCACAGATTAGAATATGAATAATGTACCTTTGGGTTGTACAATGTGGCAGCCCTTTGCAGATACACAAATCACAGGTTCAAACCGGCATACATTAAGAAATTAGTGTCTTTGCCATCTTATCCCTTAGCGTCCCACCTAGGGCAGTACCTCATTAGTCTTTGGATATCCTTCTCAAGATATTCTGTGCACATATAAATATTTACATATGTATACAGGTTTTTTAAGTAATTTTTTTCTAAAATTACTACTAGCCTATACTATTATACAAACAGTAGTATATTATGGACACTGAACTGCTCCTTAGTTTTTTCATTTAACAATAGATCTTGGCCAGCCGCGGTGACTCACACCTGTAATCCTAGCACTCTGGGAGGCCGAGGAGGGTGGATTGCTCAAGGTCAGGAGTTTGAAACCAGCCTGAGGAAGAGCGAGACCCTGTCTCTACTAAAAATAGAAATAAATTAATTGGCCA
>VSMD01066117.1:0-17422 GCA_008750895.1 Mirza zaza
AATAAATCTCTTTAAAATTAAAAAAAAAAAAATGTGTACTTCCAAACACTGGTTTCTTAATAGTTAACAACAATATATACATAAAAGAAATCCATTTGGTTATAGAAGTAAATATAGTTTTCTGGGTAAATTTTTAAATGAGAAGGTGCTTTCTATGGAGATGGTATGAGATTATTCTTGCTATACTGAATAAAAAGTTTATATGACCTCAGGTATCAGTATACTCCATTTAGCAAGGGGATGAGCTCCTGGAAACAAGTTAACTGAATTAACTCTATAGTTATAAAGGGTCATTGCATCAGGCCAAAGCAGTCCCCATAGCCTGCACTGTCCTGTATCACTTATTTACATTACCAGCCTGGCCTCTGAGGAACCTGAATTAGACACTTTAGAGACTCAGGGTTCACGACATACTTCACTTTCATATAGCATGTGATTTTCTCTGGGCTCCAGATTTTAAGTTATGAATACTCTCTCATTTTTAATCTGAGCAAAACAGATTCAGGGAATGGGACAATCCAATTTTGAATGAGGGGCAAGTGAAGTAAAAGAAGCTTACATACAGAATCATAAATTTCCCAACTATCATTAATTCTTGGCATTTCTCTGAGATGCAGAAGATTCAAATATATAAAATTTCCAATTTTAAGCATGATTTTTAGCTGATCAGCATAAATTTATGACAAGATAATAATTTTTCCTAACAAAACTCAGAGATAAGAAGACAAATACTAGGCCGCTTAGAGACATAAATTGTGATCCCATGCAGAGGTAGATTAGCTCTCTCCACTACAGATCTATTATCTGCCAATTAACTAGAACAAGGTGGCACTAGCTGAAATTTTCATTTTGAGGGTAAGAACTTAAATGCACCAATGTCTGGCTATCAACACAGGGGAAAGGCAAGTAAATAAAGAGTTTCTTCCTGGATCTTGCAGCTATAGTGCTAATATATATAGTGCTCAGTGGCACCCAAAATATCTCACAGGCTCCATGTAATCAAGAAAGGAAGCAATTAACATGACTACTACATAAAACAAATATGCAATCATCATGTATTATTTCTAAGCATCACAAAACTCTGTAAATTAAATTGTACTTCCCAATTTGCAGAAGGAGAAACCAAAGCTGGGAAAGACTAATCTGTGCCAGATCACAAGGCAGAAAACAGCAAAGTCAAGGAACCCATGCCAGCAGAAGTCTATAGCCCTCAGTGGTTATGCAGAGGTAGTACAATATAGTAGGAAAAGTATATCCTTAGAGTTAAAAAAATTGTAACTCTCCTTCATTCCTCTAAATGTCTAAATTCTGTCTTGATCTTGAATGTAAAATAATCAGCATGCGCAAAGGTGGTCTTACAGTTTAAATCAACTATTAAATCAACTGTGATTATTCTCATCACACCATAAAAAAAGAGTCAATTCATCCTCCTTAAGGAGAAAGAGGATGGATGAGAGAGAGAGAGAGAGAGAGAGAGAGAGAGAGAGAGAGAACATAAAATACATGCAGCAGTTAGGGAAAAAGACATACTTCAGCTGTTCAGGGCACTAGTGTGCTTTAAAATTACTTTTCACTTCCACATTCCAAATTCCCTAAACTCCAAACAGATCAAAGTTTTACAGATTATCCCTCAAAAAAAAAAGACAAGAAACACAAATTAATAACTATTTAAGCATTCTGTTTCATCATGATAACAAACAGATGGTTTTAATATTCTAGAGGCTAATTCCTGAACAATTAAAAACACAGCAAGACATTAACATCTAATGAAACATTTTAACTACCAGTATATGCATCTGCCATTAATTCCCACACAGTAAGGTCTTGGATCTCCTCAATCTGTTCTTTATTAAGGAAAGTTTTTCCACTCTGAATTTAGTGAAGTAGAGAATTAACAACTGTTTCCAATCAGTAATCAGCAGGATATTTCACCAATGTGTACTGAAGCTATGTACACTATCAAACTTAAATTTATTCTTATGATGGCTTTGATGCACATACATTTGCAATTTAAGAACATGTTCAATTTTCTAATTAGGATTTCTCCCCAAAAAACTATATGGCATTAGCTCCTTGATATACAACAGAAACTCTCATTGAGCTTTTACTAAAAAAAGGTATATGCATTGAATAATGACTCTGCTCACTTTTGATTCAAATTGACAAAAATAACCTAGACTATAGCTTCTACCATTGTGGCAACATGTAAAAAGGCAACTATCACAAGGACAACTAGCCATATCACATTCTCAGATCTAGCAGTTTAAAATAGGATGACCAGTTACCATTAAGTTGCTTTCATTTTTGTGAGGATAATAATGTTGTACACATCTGTCTACTGTTACACAGTTTTCTGATAATTGTACATAATTTATCTAATTTAATCCTCACATAAATCTTCTGAAGTTTAATCACAGTAAATTTTACTGTGTCTACTTTACAGAAAAACAAAACAAAACTACAATTCAGAGAGATAAACTACCTAACCAAGACACTCACCAATAAGGTGGTGAGCTGAGCCTAGAATATGGATCCCTGATCCCTGGCTGAATATTCTGTTTACTGCCCTTGAGGTAGTGCCTACTACTTACTGCACTAAGCTACATGTTCCTCTCAAAACAACCTAGAAGGCAGAGATAATTATTATCATTTTAGGGTTAAATAAAGTAGGGCTTTATATTAGTTCAGGGTTAAACAGATAGGAAGAGGTGGGCATAGGATTCATAGGCAGTTTTAGTTCAGAGTGTGCGTTACTTCCAAAACATGCTACCACTCCAGAGTAACATTATAAGTCATGGGCAATGCAGACATGTTACAACCAGTTGCAGTGTGTCTGCTCCTCTGGGTAAATAAGAGTTCTAATATTTTCTGATTTAGTAACCAAACATTTCGGGTAAATAATTAGCAAATTATATATAAATAATTATTCTAGTATCTCTGCAATGGAAGAAATTAAATAAATATCATCACATATCTTGATATACCTTTATGATATTATTACAACCATGTTTTTAAATTTTGAATAACTGATATATAATATGTTGGAGTTGAATTTTAATTAATTGTATTAATATAAGAACTAAATTCTACAGTACTATTTGAAATGTCTTCAAACACTAATAATTAAAGCACTCTCTAACACAGACTTTTTTTTGTCATATTAGACCCAGACAAATAATTCAGAATACAATTTCATTTACTTTAGCCATCTTAAATTTAAAAATTGGGTTAATGATGATTAAAAATATAACTAAATGAAGTTAATTTCTTAGTCAAAATCTACAGGTGCCAAGCAATTCTTGTCTGATTTATAACTTAGCTCTGTGTATTAGTATAAGATTATTAGGGGGAAAAGAATATAACAGCATGTAGACTAGCCTATTTATTTCAAAACTCTGCTAAATTCTAGTGATTATATCTACAACATATATGCATGTGTGCATATGTATGCATGCATACAACATATGCATATATGCATGTATCTGTGTGTGTTTGTGTGTGTGTATGTATATATATATATATATATAAACAATCTAAGCAAACAAAAAACTGTAATTCCTGAGAGCTGGTAGCTAATGATAAAAGAAAATCACCCCCCCAAAAAAATTAAACACTGCAAAGAAAAGATTATAAGGAATATCTACACTTCTTTGCTATTGTACAAAGAAAGTTTAAAGCTGTCTTTAAACCAAAATGCTATGGGTAAATATATAAAACTGTTACAAAATATACAAAATAAATCTGGGATTTTTCTTAGCAATCAGGTTAAGCATATTTTAATTGTGGTATCTACCCAATACTTACTCAGAGCAATAATATGGAGAATATTTGATAAAAGAATAAGAGAGTATATATTGCCACAGCAATGACTAGAGATGACATAGAAAGGAAATTCCAAATGGGAGAGAATGGACACATTTTTAGTGCAATGATGTTTAATTCCTACAGAAAAAAAAAATCCCTAAAGAAACATTACAAAGTCATTATGAACACATATGCTCTACCTTTTTAGAAGAAAGGCAAGGGGAGGGAGCCTGCACCTTTTTCTTTCCTTCTCTTTTATTTTTTTGGCAGCTCTTATGAAAATTCATAAGCCAGATGGCATTCAATAAATGTAAAGAGCTAAAGAATTTGGTTTTATAGAAAAACATCAATTAGCATAGGAAAATTAGCAATTAAGCAATCATTATAAAACATATATCAATATTACTAATGAGTGAGCATATACACTAAAATTCTAACATGAACTCTTTTCAAACAAATATATTTGAAGCATTACTACTTTACTGTTAAAGGTTTACCAGTACTTCATTACAGCTGTCCTTGGGTTCCATACCATATTATCATCCTATTGTAACAAATTCCTTTCTAGATGTCCTCAGCAAGTGACGTTTGGACAAATGTCATTTGCTATTAATATTTCTATTTAAACATTTTTAATATAGCCACTTTTTCTGTACATGCAGTTCAGATTGATTATCTTGAACAAAAGAATGGTATAGCCATTATAACTGTCTACTTCCATAGACTTTGTGGTCAGGTCTATGGGGTAATGCAATGAAACAAGATATATTTAACAGCCACTCTTAAAGTAACATCCATAAAGGATGCAAGACCAAGCCCAGAAAATCCCCTAAATCATGGAAATAATTTGTGCAAAGATGGTTATAACCAAGCATTTTTGCTGAGACTCTAAACATAAGACACTCCAAACGTAAAGGACATTAAGATTGAAGCCAATAAGAAGATCATGAAGTTGAATATTGAAATACTGAAGACAATGATCAGGAAAAGGGTTATTGACTGAAACAAATTTTAACATTAATGAACCACTTTGTTTGAAAACTGCTGCCTTCTAAAACTCTGGAATACTATTCTAAAATATATATATTTATTTGCCATTTTTATTGCTGCAACTCTAACCCTAAATTTTCTGTGATGCTTCACCTGTGAACAATATGCTTTTCAAAACATAATTCCAAATGCAATACAAATAAGAGTTATGGATATATACATGAGTAACTAAAGGGCAAATACTGTAGAAGAACAAACACTTGCGCCAATTATGCCTTTTTATCGTTTCTGATCTCAAAACTCATAAAATGCACCTTTCTTGCACAGTGATTAGAAATATTACCAGAATATGTTTGCAGAATCTGGCATTTTTAGAGAGACCTTGACATTTAAATATACTTGCAAAACAATGATTATTTTTATTTTACATTAAATAGGGTCAGTAATTGAGTTATAACATATGTTTATCTGCCCTACAAATGCAAAAGGGCTCAATCGAGACTTCTGATCTGTGTGGAAGAATAAGCTATTTCCCATTTCCCAGAATCTTTGCTATCACTAGGGCAGGGAGAAGACTGCCCAAGGGGGGTAAGGAAAAGATCCCCAGAGTTACGGGACTTTAAGTTAAAAAAAATGACCCCCACTAGCCAGTCACCATTCAAAAACCTATTACTCCAGAGCTACCTCAAGAAGAAATCTGGCAAGTAGAAAATAGTCAAAAGGTAACGAAGATGTTTAGATTCACAAATTTAACCTAAGCTGACATTTCATCCAAGAGAGAGTACAAGAAAATCTGCCCTTAACTATAAACTTTGGCTTCCACAAAAATATTGATTCTACACAGTTTTTAGAGTCAAATATACAAGAATATGTATGAGGTTCCTTTTTTTACTTCCTCCTAATTTTGAGGCTAGAATCAGGAAAGACAGATTTTTTTCAAGAAATGTTGATGGTTGAGGTTAAAAAAATAGCCTAAGACCTGGCATTTGTCCATGCACTAAATAGCTAAAAGGCATTATGATGGGCAAGAACTTACAAGTACCAGCAACCACCTACGAAACAAAGAGAAACACTTCTGAGGATAGGAAAAAATACGTAAAACCTCTGGATTCCTAAGGTCAAGGAAAATAAGACATGGTCTATAACACAAACTATTGGAGAATTACAAAGGTAAAAATCATCCCTTCCCTTGGCTTTTTTTTTTCTCTCTCTCCTTTGAGTGAGACAGAAAACCCAGTGAAACTCCAGGCTGTCAACCACTGATACCCTACAGCTAGCCATGGCAACAGCTGCATGGCTCTGTTGTAATAAACTGGAACAATTTAATAGCTTTTATTGTTCTGCAGTGATGTCTGAGCATAGCCACTCTCCCCTCTTAGGACTCCAGGGCCCTGCAAGGGCAGCAATGAGAGAAGATCTCATTTACCTAAAAGCACTTATAAATTTTTAATTTGCTTTAACAAGTAAATTAACAAGTCCCTCATTCAGGCAAGTTTTATGGTTTCTTGCCACTTGGGGAAGGCTGTAAAAGTTTTACAGATAATCCAGAGCTACTGAGACTGCTCATAATAAATTGTCTGTTTCCTGTTATTTTATCAAATCACTGGGCTTCTAATGACTTAAAGTCACAGTTCCCTTATATTCAGGCTTTTTATGAGGCCATATTTATAAACTCCAAAGAATACCTTAAATTATATTGGGCCCTTGCTAATCATTACATTTTTTAAAAAATGGGAGCTTACCTTTAGCTCACACCCAGCTAATAAATGCTGCAACATGTTTTGGAGGCAGCATGCTGATTCTACATATTATTTAAGACACTGCTTTAGCCAGAGTTTCCATTAGCAAATACTTTATCTGGGATCTGATCTGTTCTGTACAGACACACCAATAGCTCTGCCCACTTGAGTGCTGTGCTTTCTAGACTGCTGTATTTTATTCTACAAGAGAGTAGTCTGATGACTATGACTATGTGAAGCATGCATGGTAGGAGAAACTGAGCCTCAAGTGTGTAGACTAGAGCTTGGCCCTGGATTAACATTAAAGTGAATTCCTAGTTAACAGCAAGCCATGCACAACTGACTAAACTTGAAAACAGGTTGGTAGGAAGGAAAAGGAGCGATGAACAAATCCCATTCAAATTTTTTACTCATTATTGACTACCTATTGTTAGCTGGGAACGGGACTGACAAAGTACAGAATATAGAAAGGAATAAATATTGATTATAAGATATACCATTTACTAATTGCACAGATACACTCTGTATTAGAAAGCAGTGATAAAGTAAGGAGAATGAATATGCTCGCCCATCAATCACTGATAATGTAGAATTAGTGAAAGTGTAAAGTTGCCAGTCTGCTTTGTGATGACCTTTATATTTCATATATATGCATGCACACACACAGAGTAGAGATCAAAAGGCATGTAAGTTTTCAACTTAGTCTATCTAGAGGGGGAATATTAAGAAAAAGTCACCCACCATGACAGCATGATCTATATAAAGGCCTTTAAATAACATGATTCAAAAGGTGAAGAGATCACATCACAGTTCATGCAGATACAGCATGTACTGTGGCATGCACAGGGAGATCTCAATTCATCCATATTGATTTCTTCCCCAGAAAATACAAGTTTGCAGATTAGTATTACCCAGTGTAATCTCACATGAAGGTTCATTGTTTAAATAATGACTGTTCTTATGTGGCTTCATATTTATGATTCTTATTTGAATTACAGCACCCTGTTCAATGCCACAGAGCATGAACCTGTTGGCTGAGGTGTGAGAACCCAGTCACTGAGAATGAATTCATAATGATTCTTTTCAATTTCATCCCTTTTAGAGGGTAACAAATAACACAAGGGAGAAAAATCCAAAGAAAATGTTAAGATAGCAAAGTTTGGCATCAATACTGACCAATATCACATTTCAAGGACGGTGCATACATACTGACATCAGCTATTGCATCTTTTAAAAAATGTCATTTCTACTCTAATTTTGGCATTATATTCTAATTTTTCTGGAACACTCTCTAGAGGAAAGATATGATGATTTCCATATTCTACCTGAACTCAGCATTATCTTCCTGCTGATTTGGGGAGGAGGTTTAAGACAATGGAACATAGTTGGCTTCAATGTTATACCCTCTAGAAAATCTGAGATAATAGTGAAAATGATACAAACTCAAATGAATATAGTCCTTTACAAAGTATTTTCTTTTTCTTCTTTTTAAATAAGCTTTTTTATTGATGCATACATAATCAATATATATAGTTTCAGGGTACATGTGATAATTTAATATATTCACATAACTTGTAAAGATCAAATCAGTGTAGTCAACATCTATTACCTTAACAAACTATTTTCAAATGCATAATTTCATTCAATCTTCATAACCCAATGAACTAGTACAACTATTTCCATTTTACAGATATGAAACTTTGTCTCAGAAAGGTTGAGAAGTCCCAGTTCACAAAGCTAGAGAGAAGCAGGCTACATCTTGAACTCAGAGTTGTGGAGCTAGCAGAGAAGAGGAAGCTATAATACTATCTTTGTTTGTAGATAACTATAACAGAATGTTCTCTGGAATGCTACCCTTGCTGTCCTGAGAACCGTGTACTAAATTAATATCTAGAGCTGATGTACAGTTTCTATATGGATCGGGGCATTTGTTCAATACTATAAACACAGCCAATTTATTCCTTGTAAATGACAAATGACTGACTTCAACAGAAATTAGGAAAGGTACTTTCTCTTTTAAGAGCCTATCATAGAGTCTAGAGCATCTGGAGGGGCTCAATAAATTTTTATTGAATACAAAGCCAATACAAAAACTGTAGGTATATAATTGTATTATTATTTGTTTTCGCTGTCTCTCCAGCAGCCTATAAACTACAGTAGAGCAGACATTGTGTACCTCTTTTTTATTGCTCTCACCTCAGTGCTTAACATAGTATCTGTCATGCAGTAGGTACTCAATAAATGTTTGTAAATGAATGCCTATATTCATGAATGACAGAACTGGCTTAAGGTCCATTCATTACCACTCCTAAAAATATCTCCAAAATAATAAGTGTTATATCCTCGCCTAATGGGTCAAAAGCATGACTCTGAATATGAAGAAAAGGATTAATAGGCAGGTTCCAAGAAGTACACATAGTTATAAAACTTTTACGTGTGTATGAGTACATACATCTCCAAAGAAAGCCTTAACCATGTTAACACACATTCACACCCTCAGTATGTGATATAATCCTTCCAAAGTTTACTGGTAATTGCTTTTCATTAATTAAAATCATTAAAAAAATATTTGTCCAGCCCTCTGCTTGTCTGCAGCAGGCAGTTTGCCAAATGATGTTTCCATGTAAGTAAATGAGATCATTCCTTGGTTGCACCTAAGTCCTTTAGAATTTAGGAGTTTTTCAGTTCACGTTTCAGGTTAATCTTTTCCTTTCTTTAAGAACAGAATATCCTCTTTGCAGATCTCCCTAAGGGCTTGGTATTTGCAACATCAAACAGAACACACAAACCATTGCACCCACTTCCAAAAGCCTATTATACTGTCAACTGGCTTCCTAACTGCAACCAGGGGAGAAGGCTTACAGACTTCTAAGCTTCCCCCGTCCCCTGGAAAGTACCCATAATTTCTCCAAGCTACCACTGCATTTTGTTTCACTAAAGAACTCCTTATAAGACTGGAAATATTCCAAGGAAGAAAAAAGCAACTTGAAGTCACTAACTATAAATCTCACCTCCCTTTTATTTCTTACTCCCTCTCAAACTTTCAATTGTTGGCAGGCTCTGGGGATGGGGTACTGTCATGCATGGCTACCAATGAGTCATTCCTATACTGCTTAATGAATCATAATAAAATGCAGATCCACAAAAAACCAAGTCGAAGCAGGGCAAGAGTTGTGGCAGTGCCTTATGATACCACATGACTTATGTTTTACTCCTCCTGTTGGGATGCCTAGGAAGGGCGAAGGAATAGGAAAACAGACACAGACAGGTTTTTAACATTCAAATCAAACAAGTATTTTCTGCATGTTCTTTGCTTCTTTAGAGTCAATCCACAGTAAAAATCCAAGGGGAAACGGTGGCTGTCAGCTTGTACCAGCAGGGACTCACTTCCTTAATTGTTAACAGAGTTCATGAATATCTGTTCCAAAAGGACACACAAATGGTTTCCAAAGCATATAGCAATATGCAGCAAGCACTCAGAGCTCACAACAAATATATACATAAATAAATACATAATTCCCCCAAGGTTAAACATAAACCCATTTATCTTCTCTAGATGTCTACATTTTCCTTTTTCCTTCCTAGAAGTTTTCATAGGTGTTTATTATAGAGAAAATGGGAAAGTTCTCAAAGGACTACATACCAGGGATACAGAAATGATGGATGGACAATGAGAGAGGAGAGCACAAAGAGAGGCAACACACCCTTTACCAACATATGCACATCTGTGTGCCAGAAGAGAATCACATCACCAAAAAAAAAACCCTCTGATTTGCTTTATCTGGGACCTATGTACCTCTTCCAGGAAGGCTGAGCTGGTTTGGCATAGTTGTAAAGGATTCAACACACACAAGTAGTAGTTATGACTTACAAACACTAAATAAATTCTGGGTAAAGGCTTTACAGGCTACTGAGTATAGACCCTTCATAGAAGTCCTACATTCCAAATTATAGGATTATTCACACAGTGATAAACTCTATAAACAGCTTACATGTTCCATGCCACCTGTGTGTTAGCAAGGGTCACTTCTTTTTGATACAGAATCTCCTGGCCTTAAGCCCAGACGGTCTAACAGCTGAAAGGGGGTGATCTACTAGTGTGAAATGCATTAGACACAGTTCACCTGTACATGCCCTTCGTGTCTCCTCATAATCTCCTTTCTCTCCATTTCTGAGTTAATCTTTCGACTTATAAATTGATAAGGAATTCACCCACTGTGGATAATTTCTTCTTTCTAGAGCTTTTCTCTCATGCAAAGCCTGTCCATAAAAGTGAAGGCAGCCAGACAACTGAATCATCCATCTTGTATTTTAAAATCCAACTAAAAATGTTGCATAGATCCATAGGTGTTACTGAGCCAAGCAGAGATTACCACCCATCATTTTTAACTTTTGATTTTTATTTAATAACTCATTTGTATAACCTCAATGAATGGAAGCAGCAGACCTGAAGAGATTTGCAGCTGAAGTCGTATCAAGTTGGAAGGTTATGTCAGCTGCCAAGTCTGGAAATGGAGCCCCGCACAGCAAGAAAACGATGAGAGATTGGTTACAGCCATAAGTAATTGATCTGTCTGAAAATACGGGCTACGAATCATGGGATTAATGCTGGTGCTCCAGCTGGGCTGCATTGCTCACTTCCCTCTAGCTCTCTGACAACAAAGGCATGCCTCTTTCTCCAGGGACAAGAAATTTTTATTAAAATCTTTATACAACTTAGCAGCAGAGACTCTGTAAAAGCATCCTAGAGATTTGGGGAGGAGAGGAGGTGCAGCCATCATAAGGAAACCATCCCACAATTTTCGTTTGATCTGGTTTTCATTTCAAACCAGTCACCAGCCTGCTTCCTATGGCCAAATGTACTTGCCCCTCAGCTCTGCAGACATGGAGAGGGAGTCCCGCAAGTGGTGCTCGTAGCTGGAGAGATGTGGATGAGTAAAGCAGTAGAGAGCTGCAGGCAAAAATAAAGTGGGAAGGCATCCAAAACTGCAGCTGTGCTGGCCCATTAAAAAGCTGAGGCTCATTCTGCTGTTCGACCTCATGCTTATCACCACATAACTATTCATCAAAGAAATTTCAGTGCAATTAATTAAATTATTCCCATGTCTGTGCCACAGAGTCGTTATTCCAATATCAGCTTTCACTCACACTCTCTTAAGCTCATGTCTGCATGCCAAGTCACTACTCTGGGGTTGTCCAGTCTCAATAAAGCTGTGCTCCTCACTACTCACACAGGCTATCATTTCTCTTTTTTATTACCATTTATTTTCCACTAGGATTTTGCTGCCAGTATATTGGCAGGACTTCCAGTATATGGATGTAATGAAATCTACCACAGACACTTAACACGGGGTCAGGCTGGAGCTCAGCTCATGTGAAGCTGTAATGTAATAAACAAATGCTTTCAGAAGGATTTTTATCAGCTCAAAAATAGAACTTGGTATTCTCTGATACCAAGTGCACAAAAATTTGGAGCCATTTTAAAATTCTTGTGATAATTAAGTTATGGTTGAAATATGCCTAACATGAGAAATTTGAGCTAAAGCAGAGATTTCTTTTCATATGTCAGAGCTACTTTATTAAAAAAAAAGTCCACATCTGAGGGATGTGGTGAGCATTGTGGAGGAGAAGGGCATACCTCTAACCCTTGCTAGGGAGAGGCACAGATATAAAATGCAACCAAAAGGTTTGTACTCTCATATTTTCTTGAAATAAAAAAAAAGTATTAAAATATACTGGTAAGATTATGCTTTTTAAAAAAACAGCCAACTTTTTAGTCATACACGTGTAACTGGAACATTCATATAATTTGGGGGATGACTGTTGCCTGTGAAACTTTGCTATAACTATAACAAAATGTAAATGAGATTAATAATCCTCTCTACTTGTTAGCCAGCAAATACTTAAGGCTCTTCTCTTTCCCTTATATATATCACCACAGCAAATTATAGGATTTACAAAGTGAACATCTATATACCTACATTTCCTATTCCAACAAGTTTGCAGGCTTCATATAAACACAACATTGGGAAGATATAGACAGAACTTCAGAAGTTTCAGTGCTAACTCAGAACTGAAAAGTAGTTGCTCAGATGATTATCACAGGACACAGAAAGGCCACAATCTCAGGCTTGAGGACCATTTATCCATTACCTATGGACCAAGAATCTTAGCAGGTAAGAAAGCCAAACAGGAAAATATATGATTATAACAACAGAGGTCCCAGTACCTGAGCATTGTTAAAACCCTTAGCAATCCCAGAGTTTAAAAACGCAAACAGATAATGATGTTTTGTTCCAAGTGTTGAGACTTGATTCTGTCACTAAAAACACTAGATTCTTGGTAGTAACTTCTATATGACCTATTCAAAAGAAAATTTTTATTAGTATCTGGAGTGTGTTTTTTAAACGGATCCAATTAAGTAATGAAATGATTGGCTGAGGAGAATCAAAATAGTCCTACAAAGCTAAAAAATTTTCTAACTTTTTAAAACTATGAAACCACATATCTAAGAAGATCAAAGAAGACTAAGCACAAGAAACATAAAGAAAATTACACCAACATAGAACGATAATCAAATTGCTCAAAACTAGTGACAGTGAAATTCTCAAAAGCATCCAGAGGGGGAGAAAAAAATAAGGTTATGTGCAGATGAAAAAGATTAGGATGATAGCTAATTTTCTCATTTAAATAAATGGAGTTATGAAGATAGTGGAACATTTTTAACGTACTAAGGAAAAAAACTATCAACCTACAATTCTATACACAATTAAAATGTTTTTCAAAAATTAAGGTAAAATAAACATGTTTTCAGGCAGGTGAAAGCTTGAAAAATTAATCACCAGTAGACGTGCACTTCAAGGAATGTCCCTTAGGTAGAAAGCAAATGATAATACATGGAAATACAGTTATGTACAGAAGAATGAAGATCATCAGAAATTGTAACACACTTAGCATAAAAAACATTTTTATATATTATTTAAGTTTCTTCAAAAGATAATTAAAATCAATAATAATGTAGTATGGAATTTATAACATAAATAAAAGTAAACTTGTGTGACAAGAGCACAAAGATGGGAGAAATAGAAGTATACAACTGTAAGATTCTTATACTATATATGAATTGGTGTAGCATCACTTGAAAATAGATTGTGGAGAGTTAAAGATACACTACAACCCCTAATGTAACAATGAAAATCACAAAGAGTTACATTTAATAATTCAAGGAAGATAAAACAGAATCATTAAATACATTCTACTGATTTTTAAACGGCACAAAATGGGAAAATGTGAATAAAGAATAAATAGGAGAATAGAAAAAAAGAGGATAAAATATTTAAATCTAACCACATCAACAATCACAAAGTATGTAAATAGTTTAAACATTCACAATTTAGCAGGCAAAGATTGTTGGACTCAACAACAACAAAAAAATTTAAAAGATGCAAATACCCAAATATACGCTCTAAGAAAAACACTCTAAATGTAAAGACACAAATAGGTTAAATGCAAAAGGTTGCAAAAACACATTAATCGAAAGTAAGCTGGAGTATGAACTATCTGAAACATAAATCAAGAAAGCAATCACATTTACAATAGCTACAAAACACATAAAAATTGTAGGAATCACTCTAACCAAAGTAGTGACAGATCTATACAGGAAAACTGTAAAACTTTTCTGAAAGACATAGAAGAGGACATGAACAAAATGGAAAGATATTTCGTGCACATGGAAAGAATTAATATTGTTAAAATGACAATGCTACCTAAAGCAATTTATAAATTCAATGCAAACCCTATCAAAATACCAATGACATTGTTCACAGAAAAAGAAAAAAAATCCTAAAATATCTAAGGAACCACAAAAAACCCCAAATAGCAAAAGCAATCCTGAGCAAAAAGAACAAAGCTAAAGGCATCACATCATCTGACTTCAAAATTTACTACCAAACTATAGTAACCAAAACAACATGGTACTGGCATTAAAACAGACATACAGACCAGTGGAACAGAATAGAGAATCCAGATATAAATCCACACATTTATGAGCAACTCATCTTCAACAAAGTCACCAAGATTATAGAAAGGGAAAAGGACAGTCTTTTTAATAAATGGTGGTGGGAAAAGTGGATAATTATATGCAGATGAAAGAAACTGGAACTCTTTCTCTCACCACACACAAAAATCAAATAAAAATGGATAAAAAACTTAAATATAAGACTTGAAACAATGAAACTACTAGAAGAAAGTACTTGGGGAATATTCCAGGACATCAGTCTGGGCAGAGATTTTTTTGTGTGTTAAAACCTCAAAAGCATTGGCAACCAAAGCAAAAACAGACAATTGGTATTACATCAAGCCAAAAACCTTCTGCATAGCAAAGGTAACAAAATAAAGAGACAAGTCACAGAATGGGAGAAAATATATGAAACTATCCATCTGACAAGAAATTAATAACAAGAATATATAGGAAGCACAAACAACCCAACAGCAAGAAAACCAAATAATATCATTTAAAAATGGGCAAAAGATCTGAATAGACATTTCTCAAAGTAATATATACAAATAGCCAACATGTATATGAAAAAATCGCTCAACATCACTAATCATCAGAGAAATGCAAATTAAAACCACAATGCAGTATCATTTCACCCCAGGTAAAATGGCTTCTAAAAAGAGAGTAACAGATGTTGCCGTGGATATGCACTGTTGGGAATATAAATTGGTACAGCCAATATGGAAAACAGTATGAAGGTTTCTCAAAAAACTAAAAAGTAAGCCAGATGTGGTGGCTCACACCTGTAATCCTAGCACTTTGGGAGGCCAAGGCAGGAGGATTGCTTGAGGCCAGGAGTTTGAGACAGCCTAAGCAAGAGCCAGACCCCCATCTCTACAAAAATATAGAAAAATTAGCCAGGTGTGGTGACGTGCATCTGTAGTTCCAGCTACTCAAAAGGTTGAGGCAGGAGGATCATTTGTACCCAAGAGTTTGAGGGTACAATGAGCTATGATGACACCACTGTACTCTAACCCAGGCAACAGAGCAAGATCCTGTCTTGGGAAAAAAAAAAGAAGAAGAAGAAAGAACTGACTAAAAATAGAACTACCATATCATACAGCAATCCCACTACTGACTATATAGCCAAAAAAAAAAGGAAATCAATATATCAAAGAGATATCTGCACTCCCATATATATATTGTAGCACTATTCAAAATAGCCAAAATGTGGAATCAACCTATTCACAACAGCCAAAATATGGGAAAACAGATGAACAGCTAAGGAAAATGTGGTATATACATAATGAACTATTATTCAACCATAAAAAAGAACAAAACTCTATCATTTGCAGCAACATGGATGGAACTATGTTAAGTGAAATAAGCAAAACACAGAAAGACAATATCACACGTTTTCATTCACATGTGGGGGCTAAAAAGGTAGATCTCATGAAGCTAGAAAGTAGACTGGTTATTACCAGAGGTTGGGAAGAAGAGGGAAGGGGAGGATGAAGAGAGAAAAAAGGAATATAAATGTATTTATTATACTAAACTGTACACTTAAAATGATAAAGATGGTAAATTATATATATATATTATCACAATAAAAAGTAAATTAAAAATAGAGTAGGCTGGAGTAGTTCTATCAATTCCAGACAAAACATATTTTGGAGCAAAGAATATTTCATAGTAATAGTCAATTCATCAAGAGAACATAACAATCTTAAATGTTTATATACCTAATAACAAAGATTCAAAATAAATGAAGCAAAAACTGACAGAACTAAAGAGAGAAACAGACAATTCCACAATTATAGTCAGAGATTTCAATACTCATTCCTTACTAACTGATAGAACAATCAAAAGGATATAAAAGGTTTAAACGACATTATCAACCATAATTGACATTTATAGACCAATGTTATCTAACAACAGCAAATGCACATTGTTTTTAAGCACACATGGAATGTTTACAAGATAGACCATAGTCTGGGTCATAATCAAGTCTTGATCAATTTAAAAGTATTCAAGTGATACAAAGTATATTCTCTGACCATAATGGTATTAAAAGGAAAATTAGAAAGTATTCTGAACTGAATGAAAATGATAACACAGCATATCAAAATGTGTGGGATGAACCGAAAATAGTACTTAAGGTGGATATAAGATTAAAGTATACTAGAAAACAAAAAAGGTATCAACTTCCACCACAGAAACTAAAAAGCAAAGAACAAATAAAAACAAATTATTATAGAATAGTAAATATAGGAGCAGAAAGCAATAAAATAGAAAACTAAAAGGCAATAAAGAATATGAATGAAACTAAAAGTTAGTCCTTTGAGAAGATCAATGAAATTGATAGACTTCTACAGCCAGACTAATCAGGAAAAAAACAAGAGACATGAATTATTATTGTGAAGAATGAGAAAGTTCACAAAGTACAGATTTTAGAATATTAAACAAATACTGTGAAAATTCTACAAATAAATGTCAATAAATTTGATAGCTCAGATGAAATAGATAAAGCCTTCAAAAGATACAATCTACTAAGTATCACTTAAGAAGGAACAGAAAACCTGAATAGGCCTTTACCAATTAAAGAAATTAAAATTGAAGTTAAAAACATCCCACAAAGAAAACTCTGTACCCAATGGCTTCACTGATAAATCCTATCAAACACAAAGTCTTTCAGAAAACTAGAGAGAAAAGAATACTTCTCAACTTATTCTACAATGCCAGAATTGCCCTGATATCAAAACCAAAGACACTGAAAGAAAAGAAAGCTACAGAAGAATTGTATTCAACAGTATACTAAGAAATAATACATCAGATGGAGTAATGCTTATCCTAAGAATAAAGGGTTAGTTTAACATTTGAAAATCAATCACTG
>VSMD01066121.1:0-107488 GCA_008750895.1 Mirza zaza
TATATTAGTTGGCCAATTAATTTCTTTCTATTTATAGTAGAGATGGGGTCTTGCTCTTGCTCAGGCTGGTCTCGAACTCCTGAGCTCAAAGGATCCGCCCACCTCGGCCTCCCAGAGAGCTAGGATTACAGGCGTAATCGAGGTAAGCCTTCAAGTAGGATGTCAGGAGAAAATGGAGCAAAAGGGGATTCTAGGGCTAAGGAAAGACCATGGAGACGAAAAATAAATAAATAAAAGCGCTCCAAGAGAGAAACATGAAAGATAAGCTTTTAGCAAATGTTGCACATTCCTTGAGGCTAAGATGCCAAGTGCAAGGAGTACGATAAAAAGCAAGTGCGCAAAAGTCAGATTGCCAAGGAAAGACTCAACCTACCCCAGGCAATGTGGAACCATTGCGAGTATCTGAATACAAGAATGACAAGGTCGTGAGACCAAGGGACCTTTCGCAAAGTCAAGAAATTAAACACCAACTAGAATTCCAATCCTGTGACATCACGAGAAGTCTTGATATCAATTTTTCACCTAATAAAAATACATCTTGTCTTATCTCACTAATTCAGCATGTGAAGAGATTTGGTTTTTTTAGATAGCCACAGAGCTGTGATGTTGAGATTTCCTAATAGCTCTTCACTTTGAATCATTTCCCTAAGATAATTAATTGAATCCAAGTAACACATCGGGAGCAAATGAGGTCAATAATTCTGCATGCAAAGTGTCGTTAGGTACGACAGACTTTATTAACCGTTGTTAAAATGTGCGCTTCTGGCTTAAATACCAGCTGACTTCAAGTCATTGAGGAAAGACATATGAAACATCCCAATTTTAAAATATATATATTTTGTGGGTGTTTGCATATGCTTTTCAGCACCATGGAAGAGCAATTGTGGTTCAGTTAATACTGGCCCCCCAGAATTTACAATTTGCATATATCTCTTTAGGAATGATTTTTTAGTATTTGCATAGAATTTACCTTCCTGCTTATAATTGTTCTCTAATTAATATTAAGGTCAGTTTAGATTTTCCTTGAACATAAATCACAATGGTAGGGAGAAAGAAGACTGGCAGAAAGAAGCTCCATGGCAAATGAAGGGCAACCTTGCTTTTCCTATTTGCCCCGGTGAATATTTCCACAAAGTAAATATTTTGCAGCTGGTTAGAATCAGAGCTGGTCACATGTGATGGACCATGACAATTGTGTTCTACCTCCATAATCCAGAATAAGAAAGAAAGAAATGAGCTCAGATTTCTTTTTAAAAGATTTAGATTCAAGAGAACCAGTAGAAATTTTTTTTTAATGCGGTTTAATGTAGAGTAGACACTCCCTGGAGGGCTCTTTACATCTCCATATCAGAGCTCTGGGTATAATGAAGAAAGAGTTTCACTCTAAGCTCAGTTATTCACGGATATTATGGAAATGAGGGCTCGACTAATGAAGCCTACCTCTTGTTAATGTTCTGCTTGTGTGATGTATCCAAAGGCATTGTTATTGTTTTTCTCGTTGGTGTTTTTTGACATTGTTCATCAGCCAAGAAAACATGCAAAGCGATGCAAAGGCCTGTCTTTAAATGGACTTGCTACCTGAATGACCCACACAGGAGGGAATGGAAATGCACTCAGCAGAGACAGTGAAGGCTCAGGACCAGGCAGACAGCAATAACACCTGAAGGAAGAAAATCAGCTCCAGCTTTCATGCTTAATTTTTGTCAAACGGGGGAGTTCAGGTTGATGCTGCCTGACATTGACAAATCTCTCTTTCCTGCAGCGTCCCATCTTCATCCCCTAGTGGGTTCTGCATCCTCCCTCCTGGTCTGAATCTGGCCTGACCAGTTGAGACCAGGGCCACAGGACACGGAGGGTGACCAACTCTGCCTCAACGCACACCCAGGATCTCGTACGTGGCCCTGGCACCTCCATACCTGGCAAAGCACTCGAATGCCCAGAGGAGGAATGCCAAGGAAAGTAGACCTGGGAAAGCAACTCTGAGAAGACCATCTCTTTCTCTTTCCTTAGCCTATCCACAGTAAGAACCAGGGATCCCGCTGCACGTGAAGCTATAGCCAATATTTTCTGTTGCTTATGTTTCTCAAAAGGTAAACTGAGCCAATTCTCCAGTTCTCTTTATTTTATTTTTTATTTTGGCATATTATGGGGGTACAGATTTTAAGATTTCAATAAATGCCCTTCTCCCCCTCCTCCCACAAGTCTGAGTCTCCAGCATGACCATGCCCCAGATGGTGCACATCTCACTCATTATGTATGTATATACCTGCCCCCTCCCCCCTTCCACGTGCCCAATACCCTATTACTGTAGTACCTATGTGTCCACTTAGGTGCTGCTCAGTTAATACCAGTTTGCTGGTGTGTATATGTGGTGCTTGTTTTTCCATTCTGGGGATACTTCACTTAGTAGTGTGGGTTCCAGCTCTAACCAGGAAAATATAAGATGTGCTATATCACCATTGTTTCTTAGAGCTGAATAGTACTCCATGGTATACATATACCACATTTTATTAATCCATTCTTGGATTGATGGGCACTTGGGCTGTTTCTACAGCCCCAGTTCTCTTTCATTCTCCTCTCCCCAGGTAAGATGGAGATCAAAAGGTTTTCTTTCTCTCTCCCTCCTTCTTTTCTTTTTTAAACATAGGAAGATGAACCCAACAGAGCTTAGAGTTCCACTAAGATCTCCAGCAGCCCATGGAGTCAATAACATAGAAGACAACTTTGATTTATACATGGCCAGAAATGTTGCATTGGGAAAATGATGTATGTTTTCAGAATAAGCACATTTGCAAAAACATATACAGACTGATAGATCTTTAACCAACTTTACTAATGTCTACAAACAACACACATGCCAAAAGAGAGAGACAAGTTGAAAAGAACCACCCAATGGGAAGAGGTGCTTTGAGATCGTGGGAGGAGTATGGGACTTAGCAAGCAAACATTATAAATTCAGGCTTTTTTTTACTGTCCTCTTGATTAGAATGTTTCAGATCCAGATTAATAAGTGCTTTGTCTCATCTGAGTCTTTTTATTTTCATTAATTGGAGACCAAATGTTTCAAAAGCTTTGAATCCTGTGAAATCAATTTATCTTAGAAATGACCAGCCCTTGCGTTAACCCTGATATGTTGTGTGTATAGCGGGCCATCTAGGACTGCTCGTTAGTTGTTCTGGGTCCCTGGAATAAAGCAGGGTGGAAAATAATGGGGACACTGGCCAGGTGTGCCTTAAGTCCACTGGAGCATCACTCAGAGTACTCGGGAGACCTCAAAGAATACATGTGCCTACCAGAGATCCTACCTAATGGCTCCCAAGGAGGAGCTTGCTTGCTCTGGGATTTATTTTGGAGGAATCCCACAGCTCACTGCCTCTCCTCATGGACCCCTGGGAGTCCATGCATATGTTTTTGGGGGCATCTTTAGGTTTTATGATTATTTAGTGTCTGTTTTCATTTCAGTGATCTCTCAAAAATGAAATAAGCACATTTGGATCATCACCTGGATGCCCCCTTCCAATCAAGTACTGCCAAGTGGGGACGCCCTAAATCAGGGACCCTTAACTTTTAGGGCCCTGCTTCTCCAACAGGAGGCCCACGTGTGCGCGGAGATAATTCAAGCTCTCACGTAGAGGGGCCACTGCTTTTGTCAAAGGCTAAGGATTGAAGGATAGCACTTGTCCTTCTTACTCTTCAATCCGTATTTTATACGCTGATACATTTCCTCTTCGAAACATTCTTTCAGGACCAACAATAATCTGTCTTTTATTCCATAACCAAAAATCAAGGGAATTGCTCATGAGTTAATTTGCCTGCATACTGCATGTTAAGCCCTGAGCAAGAGCCTTGACACTTCATTCCTGGTTCTCCAGGTTAACAGATTTCGCATGTGTTTTGTCACCTGTGTTGACTAGGCCATAGCTTCCAGACTGGCATAGCCACATACATAGTGCGTCTCAGGAGATATCGAGAAATTCTTGCTAGTGCCTGCAATGAACTCAGAAGAGCCCCGGGCTATCGGATAATGTCCCAGTCATGCTTACCAGTCATCAGTATTCAGAGACTGTGGAATGAAATCCCAGTCAGAGCAAATGCCTCCTGACTTATGAATTTTCTGGGGCTCATTAGGATGAACCAAACTGGGAGGAAGAGAGTGAGAAAAAGCTTCTAATATCCCCCTACCAGCAAAAAAAAAAAGTATCAGCCGGTTGAAAACAGGGAGTTGATTTCCCAGACGATCCCTTGGATTGATTTAGATGCAGCCATCTCAAAGCTCATAGAGTTCTGATTAATATCTACTTTATCTCCCTCTGTTGTTCCCTTTCACACAGATGAATTAAATAATGCCTACCTGTGCCACCCCAAGTCCTGCAGGGGTGCAAGCTGATTGCTCAGAAGTAGTCTATTACGGTGAGCATAGAAAGCAACCGTAATAAATTACCAGGTTTAACTCCATCCCACACCCCCCAACGCTTCCTCTTCTCCCCCACTGCTGCCTCACAGCAGCTCTTGTGCCTCAGTAGGCCAATTAAGTAGCTTGATATAAACATGCAGCTTGAAAATGAGCCATCCCTCTTCCAGCTCCCTGCAAATCAAACAAAGCTTTATTTTATTTGTTGTCGGGGGCAATTAATACTTGACACCTCTCTGACCTTCAACACTGCAGGTAAAATCGCTCTTTCCTGACCTTCCTCATCCCTTCTGCCCTCTGCCAACTCTTCCCTCGTTAGCTGCTGCACATTCCCGCTAGTTTTTCCTCTTTAACTAAATCCACTCTTTGATGCACGTCTCTCTCTCTCTCTCGTGGCTCTCTCTGTCTCTGACTTTCATGCGGCATTCAGAGGAAGCAGAGCTGAGGCAAGGCTGCTTCCAAGAAAGGAAGAATGAGACAAAGAGAGACTGCATTGTCTTCTAATCACCAACTCAATCAGGAATTTGGCAGCCTGGAAATGTCATGCATAATATATGGAGCAAGCACTTTTCAAAGTGGATTATGGGCATTCTTTTCTGATATAAAGCCAGGCAATTTTTCACTGATGTGGCTAAATGAAATAATTCTTTCTTTGGCCCTTCTCTGAGGGCTATTTATGTATTACGCTATGTGTTGTTTTTTTTTTTTTTCTTCGTGGGCTTCTTTCCCCCACATTTACTTAATAGATACACATCCTTGAAATTTTTCTTGTAATGTTTTTATACATCATCCTGCCATTGTCATGAATACACTGAAAAGTCATTCATTTTTTTCACTGGCTTCTGTTTTGGGAGACTAATAATGTTGCTATTAAAAATCTCCCAGGATCAAAAGAAGTTACGCTGAGCTTCAGATACAGAAAGAATAAAATTTAACTGCAACTGATAAAATAGTTGAGTGTTGTTATATCTCAGGGAGTTTGTAGCAAATGTGATCAAAATCGCCGTGTTGAAGAAACAGACCTTAGATACCATTTAGTCCAATCCGCTCTCTTGCACATAAATCTGCTGAGTTATAGGATCACCTTTATAGAGGTCTAATATAGAAGCAGAATTGGTTCATGCTGCAGAGTGAATCCATCAACAAAGCCCCTCACTGCAAAATATAACCCAGCTCCTAATAATTGTCACCACCTCCATTGCTACCCACTCCACCCTCGCCACCAACCTGTCTCACCTGGATGGTTGCAATGGCTGCTCTGCCTCCACGCTTGTTCTCAAGAGACTATTCTCCACAGAACAGCCAAAGAGATCCTTTAAAAAGTGAGTCAGATCATTCTCCTACTCAAAAGTGTCTTCCCCATCACAAAATCCAAAGCTTTTTCCATGAACAAAAAAAAAACCCGATGTCCCCTGGCCCCTGCTTCCTCTCTGATGTCATCATCTTCCTCTCCCCACCTTGCTCACTTCGCTGTAATCATGATGTTCCTTAAGCACAACAAGCAGACTCCAGACTCTCGGCCCTGACTCATCAGTTCCCATCTAGAAGGTTCTTTCCTCAGATCATCTCATGGCTCACTCTCTTATTTCATTCAAATCTCTGCTTAAATGTCACCTGCTCCCAAGAAACCTTCCCTGACTCCCAGTGTAGAGAACCCCCTCACTCACATCTCCCATCTCTCTTTCTCTCTTCTCTCAACTCCATTTTTGTCATAAAGCTCACAAACATCTCATTGTATCTTTTCATGTTTGCTTACTAATGTATTGACAGTATCCCTCACCGTAAAGTAAGAGAGCAGGGTCTTTGCTCCTTTCATTCATTGTTGTATCCCTGGAAGAGTTAAATCAAGCAGGAAGTTCCAGCCTTCAGATCTGCAGCCCAGTAACAGCTCTCCGTGTATAGCATTGTAGGAAGGGAAAGTAAGAAATGTCTATTTTCCTTCTCTTGTTTACAAAACATCAGATTTGCAATGTTTGAGATTTAGTCTAAAGTCAGCAAGGATCTTGTTTTGGCCACCTTGAAATATTAAAGGACAAAATAGAATCCCCTGGGAGGAAGGTCAAATATTCTAGTAACAAACTATCTGTCTTTACAAAGTTCCCTTAAGGTGGTGATGTTGTTTATGGGAAGTTGTTAAGTATTTGTACTTTTCATAATTATAAAATATTTATCAAAGCCCAAGCAGGACTGTTGCTTGACTTTCATGTTGAGTATGTTACAGTTACACTTTCTAAGGCCTTATAGAGTTTATAAGTTCATATTGTCAGCACTCTGTATCCACAGGTTTAGTATCTCCAGACTTAAACAACTGTGGATCAAAACCCCGAAAGCCCACTGTATGTATTTCCCGTCTGTGGTTGGTTGAATTCTCAGATGCAGAATCCACAGATACAGACAGATACAGAGTACTATACAATTTTATATAAGGGATGTGAGCATCTGTGGATTTTGATATCTGTGGGGGTCTAGAAACAATCTCCCACAGATACAGGTGGCTAAAATCATGTACTCCGGAGCTATGCTACCAGGACCCAAATCCTGGTTGAGTCATTTTCATGCTGTAATGGTCAATTTTATTTGTTAACTTGATTGGACCACAGGATGCCCAGATATTTGGTCAAATTATAATCTGGCTGGGTTTCCATGAAGGTGATTTTTTTAGAAGAGATTAACATTTGAATCAGTAGACTGAGTAAAGTAGATTCCCTTCTCTGGTGGGGATGGCCTCATCCAATCAGGTGAAGGCCTGAATAGAACAAAAAAGTTGACATTCCCCCAATAAGAGAGAATTCCTCCTGCCTAACTTCCAGCTAGGACATCCATTTTTTCCAGCCTCCAAAGTAGAACTACACCATTGGCTCTCCTGGTTTTCCGGCCTTCAGATTCAGACTAGAACTATACCACTGGCTTAAAACTTCCTTGGGACTTCTCAGCCTCTATAATTGTGTAAACAAATTACCTTTAATATATATATACACACACATATAGATGTATATATATACATCTCTATGTATATATATATATAGAGAGAGAGAGACAGAGACATAGACAGAGAGACAGAGATGTAATACAAATGCTGTTGAAACCATGGGCCAGATCACTTAACTCTTCTGTCTTTGTTTATAAAACGGGGATAGTAGCACCATCTATCACAGAGCATTACTATGAGGCAGAAATAACTTAATGTAGATCAATTGTTTACATAGTCTCTGACACATAGTGCTATGTCAATATTAGTTATTATAAAAATTCTGCCAGCCTGGAGATTTTTAAGAACAGTGTTTTTGTATAACTAGGTACAGTTAAGGAAGGGGTAGAGCAATTACTGTCTTAATGTACTTTCATTTTATCTTACTCCAGGACTCTAAGAGATATGATGGAATATGGGATACCCATTAACAAAATAATTCCTGACATGTTTACCTAAATATCTACAACTGAAATATCCCCAATATAGTCACTTAGCAATTGTAAACTATAGGCAAAAATATTGGAGGGAGTCAAGGTTTGAAAAGTTATTTTTTAAATAACAACAGAGTTTAAGGTTGCTATTCGAAGTCCATTTTACAGATATGGAAGCAGGAAGAAGGGACATTGCCATAACCAAGGTGACACAAAAGTAAAGGCTACTAACTCTCTAGCCTGCTGTTCAATTCACTGTATTCATACAGTGACAAGCCAAATCTCTCTTTTAATATACTTGGTCTCTGACAACTTGAAACCACTAGAATCCTGCTATGGTTTGAATATGTCCCCAAAGTTAATGTGTTGGAAACTTAATCCCTAATGCAACAGTGTAGAGAGGTGGGACCTTTAAAAGGTGATTAAGTCATGAAGTCTCAACCCTCATGAATGGATTTATGCCCTTACTGTGGAAGTGGTTTCATTATTAAAAGAGTGGGTTTGTTTTAAAAGCGAGTTTGGCCCCTGTTGTTCTCTCCCAAGTGCACACTTTTTAGAACTTCTGCCCTCCACCATGGGATGACCTAGCAAGAAGACCCTCATAAGATGTGGCCCCTTGATCTTGGACTTCCCAGACTCTCTAGACTCTGAGCTGAATAAATTTCTGTTCATTGTAAATTACCCAGTCTCAGGTATTCTGTTATAGCAGCACAAAATGGACTAAGACAGATCCCATGTTCATTCTGAACAAAGATTCAGTGCACACTAACTACTTCAGCCTCCCCAGGCCAGTCGGGGACTTATGGTTTAATTAAATCCTGTAGAGTTGCATTTTTTGAAGGAGCTATTATCTTTAAGTGATTCTGGTTTATGAGTGTCGAGGAAAAGAAAAGAGAGAGGGAGAAAAAAGGAGAGAGAGAGCAAGAGGTGACAGAGATGAGAAAGAAAGAGTACAAATCAAGCATCTTTGATCTAAGTTGATTAGTTATGCATTTTGCCAGTGGTAATTGAAAGACACAAGGAGAATGTGAATTACTCTCACAAAGCTCTCGTGTGTGGCAGATACCCTCTCTCCGTTACCTCTGTCAGTGTTGGAACTGCAGTGCTGACACTGCACCATGGTTTTCAAAAGGCAATTTTGGACGTCACATAAAACAGTTCTTCACCCTTACAATTTACATTTAGATGCTGCAGAAGTAAGTTAGGGAAGCAAATCTAAGTTGAGTTTACAGTTTCGATCAAAATTTCTCTTTTCTTGTGATGTTTATTATTCATCACATACAATGCCATTGCACAGTGAGGAGATTTAAAAGAATATTTTCCCATTGTCCAGTTTGCCTTAGGTCTGGCTAAGGCAGGGGTACAGCTCCTTTTGCAAAATAAAAATTAACTATTTTTTAGCTTTCGAAGAGTAAGTAATTTTGAATGAACAAATATTTGGGGGGAAGGATTCAGAAAATAGTCAAAGCTAGTAAATGGTGCCCCTTCCCAGACATTTTTATCCCTGCAGTATAGAAACAAGGAAACAGCAACTTTCCATGCAAATAGAATGGCCCCGGGCTTTTCTCTGCAATATTTATGATCAAATTATATTTTTAATGTCTTCGGAACTCTAGAAACAATTGGAACTACATGATTAGCTGACAGTGCTGTGTTTTTAATACACATAATAAATCTATGTGTAAATTTCATTTCAATATTATATCCTCTAAGGTTGTTAGCTACTTGATCTTTGAATTTCCACATTTGGCGCAATCTAATTCAACAAATGGTAATTGCCTGCTGTCACCCGGGCACTGTGTTAGGCACAGTGGGGGCTGAAAATCAGGAGGACCCAGTCCCTACAGATTCGATGAACTCACAGTTTAGTGAAGAGTGGGGGCTTGTCAAAGACACAGAAGGAGGATACAAACTAAAACAAAATGTAAAATAAGATATTAATAGTATTATGGCAATACATACAAGGTGCTTATGAGGTTGCGATGTTCCTCCTTTCACCCTGTAATATCATGCTATCAACCTTAGAACACCTGTTAATCCTCCCTGTAGAACCACTGGTTACTTCTAGTCACCCCTTGCAGATGTAGCCCCTGAGTCACTGTCACTTTTCTCCACTGCTACCCTTGGTAATTTCCATGCCTACTTGGAAGGCCTTCCATTATCTTGGCCTTTCAGTTTCATTGCCTTCTCAGCTACCATGATCTGATCTTCCACCCTACCCTTCCCAGCCTCCACTTTCCCATACACGCCATCATTACAAATGACTATTCTGCTTCCATTGGCTCAAGTTCAAGCATTCCATCCTCTGAGCTGCATCTGCCATCCTTCTGGCTTGCTCCCTGGTACCCCAGCTCCAACAATCCATTGAACACTGTCCACCCCCGCCCTCACCTAGATTCCACAACCCATCGTCATGACTCACTGCATGCATGAGCACTAACCGACCCTTCCCCCAACCCTGATTAGTTAGCAAACCCGACTCTGGATCTACAACTGAGTCACAGGCACCCAAGCTACTGGATAGATGAATGCATAATTATGCTGATTGTCTCACTTCGAACGTATGACTCTCAGCTCCCAGTGGAACCCT
The DNA here is from genome assembly GCA_008750895.1 of Mirza zaza. NCBI lineage: Eukaryota > Metazoa > Chordata > Mammalia > Primates > Cheirogaleidae > Mirza > Mirza zaza. The sequence continues at coordinate 10,404 of VSMD01066121.1, forward strand.
ACCACTTCCTGGAATGCATATTCTATTGTCCTAATCCATTCTTAGTCTCACACTCTGCGGAGGAACATTCCATATCTGTTTTCTCTCCTAAACTTCCAACACCCCTTCTGTTATCCTTTCCTTACCTATGTATTTGTGCGTTTGCATTTCCTTACCTATGCAAATACCTATGCATTTGACCTGCATTTGTATTCACTGAGCAAATGGAGACAGTCCAAAGGGACTCCACATCTTCCCACAGCCGTAAGCCAGCCTGCACCTGCCTCCATTCGCTCTTCCTTCCCTCCTGTCAAAATGGGTGGAGTGTCCACGCTCCTATCCAAGCCCTCCACCGCACGTTGGAACCCTCTGCTGCTGTTCTCCCTCTCTCTTCACATCATCTTTCTCCTGGATCATTCTCATAAACATAAAAGCATACTTTAATATCCCCTATCTTATAGAGAAGCCCTCCAAGACCTGACATTCCCCTCTGATAACCATTGTTTGCTTCCGATTACAGAAAATGTCAATGTAACAGAAACAAAAGTTATCTAGACTTGAGGTGTCAAATTCCTCCCCACCAATTCTCTCTTGACTTAAGACTTCTGGCCCTGCCACTCCACTGCTACTGTTCTTGATCCTCATTATAACAACAGTCATTTCTCAGTTCTCAGTCTCTTTGTGTTGCAGCATATTTAAGAGCTTGTTATTTCATCCTCCTTGAAATACTTTCTTCGTCCACCCTCCAGGACAAGGATCCAAATATGAACTGTCAACTGTAGAGTTGACATGTCCAGCTGTGACCTCTTCCCAAGTTCTAGCCTTGTATCTCCAACTGCCAACTAGACACTGCCACTTGGATATCAAACGAGCATCTCAAACTTAACATGTGCAAAAACTATGCTGAATTTTCCCCTTCTAACCTGTATCTTCTACAGTCAACCTCCTCTCAGAAAAATATCAGCTCCATCTGTCCAGTTGCTCATGCCAAAAACTTTGGAATTATCTTGAACCTTCTTGCTCTCTATTTCCACTGCCAATCCAACAGACACTCTTGTCAACATTGCCTTCAAAATCCAGCTGAATCTAGTCACTTCCTGCCACCTCCACTGCTGTTACCCTAGTGCAAGCCAACATCTGAATTTTTGCAACAGCCTTCAAATAAGGCTGCTTGCGCTCACCCTTGGCCCTTACATTTCTCTTTTCACAGAGCTCCCAGAATACCTTTTTTTAATGTTAGTCATTTCATGTCATTTCTCTACTCAAGATATTCCAGGAGATGCATGTCTCATTCAGAATAAAAGCCACAGCTCTCTCTTCCCACCCCGCCCCTGGCTTGCTCTGCCCAAGCCACAATTGCCCTCCTTGCTGTACCCCAAACCCGCCAAGCACAATCTTGCTTCGGGACTTTTGCCTCTAACTTTTCCTTGGCCTGGAACACTTTTTCCCCTGTGAATCTGGAAGGTTCACTGCCTCCCATAATTCGGATCTCTGTTCAAATGTCATTGTGTCACATTCCCCAAAAAATTTTTTCAAAGTTTTCCCTTTTCTTATCACACTCTGTCACATTACCATGCTTCTAAAACATTGCATATTTATTTATTTGAAATGACAATGAGTACCTTGAAAGCAAGGACTTTATATTGTTCCTTACTATATGCCCAGTGTCTACAAGAATGTCGAGCACATCATAGGCAATGAGTAAATATGTATTCAATGAATGAGGGAACTTCTGCCAAACTTCCATCAGACTGTCTCCCGCACTCAGTGGCAGTACCAAGAGAAGTGAGAGTGAGGAATAAGCCCTTTCCCATGATTTTCATCAACTCCCTCAAGTCTGACTCAGTAACATGCAACTTTCATTTGCAAACTCGTAGTCTCCTAGACGGTCTTCCTACTGTCAGACTCCAATGGGCCATGTCTCAGGGAGGCATTTCCCAATCAGCCAATCCAAATACTCCTCTCATCCCCACCACCCTGCAGTGCCCTGTTTTATGTTTTCTCTGCAGATGTTATCATGGCAATAGTGCCGGGCTCCCTTCCAGCCATGTCCCTCTCGTTTGTCCTACCCTTCCAAATTCATACCACTCTCTCCAGTATTCCCGCTATCTCTCTGGCCACTTTTTTGTGGGTTTCTCCTTCTCTTCTCCCTTGAATTTTGTTTCTCCTAGGATTTCTTCCTCGGCCTTCACTGCTCACTCATCTTGGTTGATCTCATTCCCTCCCGTCAACCACCATACATTGCGAATGGCTCACAAATCTATATCCTCATCCTGGAACTTTGCTATACCCCACCCTACATATCTGACTACCTGTGGAGCAGCTCCACCTGACAACCCCACAGGCACGTGAAGCTCAACCTGTTTGCATTAGCCAGAACTCGCTCATGTGTGTTGCAATCCAGCCGATAGCCCCATAATCTCAGTAGCTCAACACACAGAAGTTTGTTTCTTGCTCACGCAAAGTCTACCTCACATTTGGGTTTCCCTCCACAGTAGTTTCCTCTACATCCAAGGTCCCAGGGAGCTTAAATCTGTTAGCCCATCCCTCTCTGCACAAAGCCGTCTCTGGGATCCAGGGCAGCCATGGGAGATGCTGAAGAAAAGACCTCACACTCGTAACCAAGTGCTGTGGCCAGAAACAACACATGTCACTTCCACTCACAACCCACTGGCCAGAACTGGTTATAAAAAGCTCCAGGCAACAGCAAGAGAGGTAGGAAACTCAGTCTTCCGGGGGCTCAGAGGAGAGGAAAGTCCCCACTGTGCCTTCCAGATGTCCAAAACTGATCTCGTCAGCACAGCTAATCCCACCTCCTCTACCCAAATTTGCCCTCTCGCCTGTCTCCACGGATGATACCAGCATCCACCCCGTTCTCCAAGCTGGAAACGTATCCAGTCTGAGCATCTGTCCTTCACCTCACACATCTAATCATTCTTCAAGTCACACGGGTTCTACCTCCCTAAATATCACTGTAATCGGGCCCCTCTCTCCAGTACTGCCATCACCACCTAACTTCAGGCTCTTGTCACCTCTCAACAGTCCCCTAACTAGTCTCCCTACTCTGAGTCTCTTATGTGTCAAGGACGCACTTTCTTTTTTTTTTTTTTCAGACAGAGTCTCGCTTTGTTGTCCAGACTGGAGTGAGTGCCGTGGCGTCAGCCTAGCTCACAGCAACCTCAAACTCCTGGGCTCAAGCAATCCTGCTGCCTCAACCTCCCAAGTAGCTGGGACTACAGGCATGCGCCATGTCCGGCTAATTTTTTCTATATATATTAGTTGGCCAATTAATTTCTTTCTATTTTTAGTAGAGACGGGGGTCTCGCTCTTGCTCAGGCTGGTTTCGAACTCCTGATCTTGAGCGATCCTCCCGCCTCGGCCTCCCAGAGTGCTGGGATTACAGGCGTGAGCCGCCACACCCAGCCAAGGAGACACTTTCTAATCATTGGCTTCAAATACTCCCCTTACCCCAGCCACCTTCTAGAGCTGTGTCTTATTTTTTTTTTTTTTTTTTTCAGATTCCTTGTTACTACCTGAAATTACTAACGTGTCTACCAGCCCCACCACCTCCACCACGCTGGGATGGGAGCTCTTTGAGATGAGACACTTTGACATACGCAGAGCTTTATCTGGAACGGTGCCTAGTGCCAGGCAGATCCTTAATGTATATTTGTAGAGTGAATAAATTTTCCACCACGAAGCTTAAGTGATCTTTCTATTAAATAAAACAAATCTGACTATGTAACTTCCTAACTAAAAACGCTCTAGTGATGCCTTATTGGGTTTCCAGATAAAATGTATGCTCCTTAGAAAATTTCCAAGACCCTTTATGAACTGCCTCTGCTTGATTCACTGGTTTCACCTGAGACTACCCCCCCCCCCCCGTCCTCAAAGGGCTTTAGCTATAATCAGGCCCCTGAGGCCTTCTCTTAAAACTGGGTTATTGTACAGTGGACTCTCATTTAAAACACATCTCTAACAGCATCAGCTCCTCGACTCCCCAGCCTACAGAAAATACAATCAACCTATCCACAATTATTTAATCAAGTATTTAGTACACACAAGACATTGTGCAAAATTGTGGGAGATATACTCAAAAAAGTATTCAAAAGTCCCCCATGACCACCACCTGCTTTAAAGTGGTACCCCAAGTAAGACCAGATGCTACTAGAGGAAAAACATCAAATGAAAACTGACGATGGGTGTATACAACCACAACAAGTAAGATGTGCAACGTTTGGGGGATGGACACGCTTGAGGCTCTTGCTCGAGGGGGCAGGGGGGCATGGGCAATATACGTAACTTTAACACTTGTACCTCCATAATATGCTAAAATAAAAAAAATTTAAAAATTAAAAGATAACTGACTTTTGAACTAGGGAGGTTTAAAACTATAAAAGTTAGAAATAACAATGGACACAGCAGTTTAGAGCTTATTGAAAAGAGGAAAACTCCTACACGCCTACAGAACCCCTGCTGTAGTACTCAGAGGAGAAGAAGGGTACTCAGAAGAGAGCTGAGGGCTGAATTTTTCTCTGTGTCTCTCTTTGCCCAGCTGGGCAGTCTTCAGAAAGTCACACGAGCTCTCTGCACCTCCTTCTTTTCCTGTCTACTGTGAGAAGAGTTGAACCAGAGACAGTCTTCATCACGGTCCCCCCGGGTCTGTGTTCAAGGTTCTGACCCTGAGCCATCAAGATAAAGCTAAACTATAGTCACTATACTCTAATATAAAAGCAGGCATGGATGGGTATCATATATTTTAGAGGAGTTTATATAACAAAATGTAATTTGTTTTTTGCAGGGGTTTTCTGTTTGTTTGTTTTCTGCATTTGCAACCTAGCAGGATGTTTCAGTTATCTGGAAAATCCACTTAGGTGGAACACTCTATCCCCTGTAGCGCTAGGTAAGTGAGAATTTCACAGTATTATTTAAACAGCCCAGCACGCTCTGACCAAAATAGCACAAGGCCAAACAAACAGAGAGAAACCTGCTGGGGATTCTCCTTGCCCTCTAATTTCCATGAAAAGTACAGGCCAATGAGGGTAGGTCTGTAATTCCCAAAGAGCATGTAGGTGATGCATTAGCTTCCCCCGTCGGGAAGGTAAGGGCTGCAAGGAGGTGGGAGTGAGCTCGTAGAGAAGATGGACGGGCCCCACTTCCCTCTACTGAACCACTTCCCACCACCCCACCCCATCTTACTCTGAGCAAGGCTCCGGGGAAAGCTGCAACTGCCCCATCTCACAGAACCTTCTACCAACAGGGCATCGGTGGCTAGCACAGGGTGTCTGCATGGGCACCTGTGCAAATGGCTGTTATTTTAATGTTTTGAAACTGAAATATATGTTTTCCAGCTGAATGAGATTTGACAAGTCATATAAAATTTCCTACATCCTTAGAATAAGTTTAATAAAAAAATCTACTTCTTAAGACTGTCGTGAGAAATAAATGAAATATGTATAAAAGAAAGTGCTGGCACAAAACAAGCACTCCATAAGTTTGGCTATGTTTTAAACGATTGCCTTTATTGTTATTGTTATGAATATTATCACACGTTTCCACATCCTGCAAGAAGGAGTTGGAGCAATGGAAAAGTACATCAAAATAAGTTTGGGGCTGAGAAGTGGTGAGTATAATCTACCTTCAATGTGAATCAAACCCACAATCATCCACACTTTCAATAAAGAAGTGTCTTCTACGCGGGATTGTCATCATAATTGTCCTTTGATGTATTTTATAATCTCCCTTTATGCACTAAGGAAAGTCAAAGTAACCCATGTTGCATTTTTTAAGAGAAATAATTGTGTCCAACCCTAAACAGAGAATGGGGAACTTGCTGTCTTCAAGGAGCTAGGCGTAAGCATGATTTTTCTGTTTATAACTACCGATTTCTGATCTCTCTTACGTTTCTGGAGTAGACTACCAGGGAAGTAATTCGTTCCTGGTTTTCTACAGTTTATTCTTTTAGAGAAAAGCAAATCGTCTTTAGTCATTTAATTCTCACTGTAGAACCCAAAGTGCCAAGGTAAGCCTTAGAGCTGCTGTCCCTTATGGTTGTCTGTGTCCTAATTCTAAGAGCCTTCTCCTCTTCTAAGACTGGTGGCTGGGCACTTAATCTTCTCAGCCAGGAGCACAGTAGCTTGTTTGCAGACCTGGTAGGAAGTAATATAAACAATTTGCCCTAAAGGCCAACTTAGCATTTGAGTTCTTCTGCATGCAAATAATTTAATCCTTTCTTTTCTTTTTCTTAGCTGCTCAAAGGCAGGCACAGTCTATTTAGAGATTAGCCAGAATGTGATGACTTAATTCACATTTACTTACACGGTTGGCTTAACATTCTTGTGGATGTGCTTTTGAACATTCTTTCTAAAAGCAACTGCTGTCATTTTTGCTGAGAAAAGTGCCTGTGTGAGTCCATTCGTTATAGCCCTGAAAAATGTGCAGGTGAATGGCTGGCTTTACTGGTTCAAACCCCACTCAAGGAGGCAGCAAGGGAGGTCACTACTGGTGCCAGCTCTGATGGGCCACGTGAATCCCAGCTCAGTGGCTTGTCGGCATTTTCTTGATGGATGGTGATAAGCTTTAGCAGAGTTTGTGATCAGAAGAGGTTATATAGTGTTATATATATAGTATTCATCTATACTAGGGTCACTGTGTCTGTAAGTTTGTGTGAGGGAGTTAGTTCTGCCACTCTTTCTTGCCATGCACCTCTGAAAACTGCAAATTCAATATAGTTTGTGTCCCTCTCTTCCTTGTTTCTTAATATTTTTAAACCCACATTTCTTAAGCACTTACCAGGTGCCTAGAACTTTGCATGCAATAATAACAATGTCCAACATTTACTGAGTGCTGTAGATGCCAGACACTATTTCATACTCACAGTTGCCTAGTGCAGGAGGGATTATTATCCCCAAATTACAGATGGAAAGGGTTAAGAGGGATTAAGGAACTTGTAAAAGGTCCCCAGCAAGGAAGTACAATCTGCACAATTTTGGAAATGCCATCTTAGAGCATCCACGGAACTTATTCGAAAATTGGCAATGGACAAGGGACACGGTCAAGCCTTTCTAGGCCATTACTAGCTCCTTACATTCTCCAAAGTCTTACAGACAGAAGTATGTGTTTTAGAAGCATCATCCAAAAGTTAACTGTAGCATAGGAGCAGCCAGAGCTAGCAATATAAGAGAGGGGTGGGGGAGAGAGCTACTTTAGAGCAAGTGGAATTATCAGTGACCCTGACCCTGAAATCTTATCTCAGAGGTGCTTATCCATGTGTGGCTACAGTCCTTTAGCATTCAGAGGATCTGAATTTGGATTCAGACAACCTGAATTCCATAACCTTGGAGAAGTAACTTAGACTTTCTCAGTCCCCATTTTCTCATGCCACGACAGGGCTATCATGCTAACAGCCATCATACCTGCCTGATGGAATTTGCTGTCAAGCTGAAGGAGAGAGACACGACAAGGAAATGTTTTATAAACTTAGGAGTGTTATGCAAATGTACTATCATTCGTATTGCATTGAAATGCACTTACTCTGTGCAAATATTATCTACACAAATACAGGATTTATTGCTGGCCCTTCCTAAGAGAAAGGAACTCTAGTTACTCTTGCGGGTTGCTCCCGTCTCACTCTATGAACCGTAGCTTGATTTTAGTGCCAGCTATCTACTCAGTCCTTGACCAGAAACCTCTAGCAATTTTCATTTCAAAGAAATCTTACTCAGACCATTTAAATCAGGCCCTGGACCCTTCTGCACTGTCCAGAGGATTAGAAAGGGCCCACCCATCACAAAAGAAAGTAAACAAGCCTCCAGTGATTGAGGTGACTAAGCTGAAAACACCTGGGGAAAAAAAAAAAAGAAGAAAAACTTTTCTTCTAAACTTCACAGGGTGCAAAAATGTATGACCATTGACAAATCATAGATATTCAAAACGTCAAATTTGATTTAAAATTTGAGATAAGACATATGGTTTTATAAAGTAATAGAGCACCTAAAAACCACTTTATGGAAGGCTGAGCAAATCTGGCTTTGCCTTGGCATCACTGGAAAGCAGAACTCTAAGGCCAAAGCATGTTTTTTCCTAAGATCACAATTATTACACTTCTGTAGACTTAAAGCACCAAGATAGAAAGTTAAAAAAGCTCTGAAATTGCATGGGAAATAATAGAAAGTAGATTAAAATCTTCCTGGTTCCATTTCTCCATTACCCCACCTGTTCCCTCCCTTAACCGAGTGATCTAAGCAAGCTGTGTAATGTCTTGGAAAGAGCATGATTTGGAGTCCAGCACACTTGGGTGCAAATCCCAGTTCAAGGCTGCTGGCAAGCCTTTCTCAGTCTGAGTTTCCTTATCTATAAGTTAGGGACAATAAACCTTCCTCAAATTTTGATTAAGAGGATGGCATGAGACAACATAATTAAAAGTACCTGGCCTGGAAACCTCAATAAATGCTGTCTCCTTTAACTCCCTTCCTATAACCAATCCCATCCCAATTTCTTTCTATACTTCAAAACATTCACTGGCCTTTGTGGCATGGTATTTCACTGGAAATTAGCATTTTTCATTAAATTAGGATTTGAACTACTCAAAACCTCTCCAAAATCATACAGTAAAGCTCTTCACCACTAACTTTTGAATGCCATTCATAAAGCCTGTTTTTTCTGTCATGGTAAGACGTTTGGAGAATCTAAGGAAATAGGAATGATCTAAAAGCTCCTGCTGGTCCTCCCATAGGTCATCTTTTAAGGTGACCTATATTCCAGTTTGTCTCAGAAGCCACTTACAGATCTAACTTTCATAAATTTGGCCAGCACATTTTGTTTATAGTTCCCAACAGGATCACCTCTGTGAAATGAGTGCCATAAACATAGAAGTTTCTAGAACAATAACAGTGATGACAAATATAATCCACCTATTCTACTATAATACTTTCACTCAATTTTCAGAATTGCTTTGAACATAAATTAGTTATCTCTTGTTTCCCATTTAATTCTTTTATTTGTGTTGTTTTGTTGTAATTATTTTCCGTATATTATCAAGAGCCACAAAGAACGAAAATGATTCTAATGTTCACATGTTGGAACAAGTGGACAAGAATAGTCAAGAAAAAAATTGTTAAAGAAGAAAGAATGAGATAGGCTAACACTACCAGATGTTATAAAAAGCAAAAAAAAAAAGCACAGAAAATTGAAATTCTCCTTGTGACCTCACTTAACCTTCTTCTGTTCTTATAGAAAATGAGAGTTCAATAGACATCTTTTCCCCCTGGCTTTATGAAGGTATAATTGAAAAATAAAAAATATACATATTTACAGTGTACAATGTGATGTTTTGATATACATATACAATGTAAAATGATTAAATGAAGCTAATTAACATAATGATTCATAAAATGATTAAATAAAGCTAATTAACATTGTCTCACAGACTTATATTTTTTGTTGTGAGAACATTTAAGATCTTCTCTTTTAGCAATCGTCAAGTACACAAGATAGTAACTACAACCACCATGCTGTTCAAGAAATCTCCGAACCTATTCACCTCATCTAACTGAAACTTTGTACCCTTTGAGCAACAACTCTCCATCCCTATGCTTTCTCCACCCAACAACCATCCTTCTACTCTCTGCTTCTGTAAGTTCAACTCTTTCAAGTTCCATACAGAAGTGAGATAATGCAGTATTTGTCCTTCCGTGACCGCTTATTTCACTTGGCATAATGTCTTCTAGGTTCACCCATGTTGCCACGAATAACAGGATATCGTTCTAAGACTGAAATATATATGTGTGTGTATGTGTATATATATATATATATATATATATATGTATATATATATATATGTCATTTTCCTTATCCTTTCATCCACTGATGGATGCTTAGGTTGATTCCATATCTTAGCTGTTATGAATAATGCTGCAATGAACATGGGAGTGCAGATATCTCTTTGACATACCAATTTCATTTCCTTTGGATATATATCCACCGACAGACATCTTGGGCAAAACAATCAGACAACCATGTCACTCTGCTAAAGTACTTTGCTTTAGATTCAATGTCACCACTGCCCCTTACAAGAGAAAGCAACACAGCAGACACAAAAATTTCTTCTTGTAACTGGTTTGCAAAGACAGACTCTTTATTATTTGATACTAAACGTCATAATCCATGCCACCAACACACATATTTGGATACATGTTGCAATAATGAATCTAAAGCCAAATTGTCATCCCTGCTAAATATTCTTCTCATTGAATCTCATCCCACAGAATCAAGGACATCTGGGTATTGTAACACAAGAGGATTAATTCTTAGAATAGTTATGAATGCTGCCTGCCAACCGCCTATTTCCATTTCTAGGTAGCACCACATATGGTAGATTTTGCACTTCCTGGTTGAGTAAAGCCCTATGACTTACTCTGGACCTTGAGTTGCAGTGGAAGTGATTTGCATTTCTAGGATGAACATTTAATTGCCTGTGTGATGAAAAATGCTTGGGGACCCTTTTCCCTTGGCATTCAGTAAAAGGCAGCATCCAAGATGGCAGACGTTCCATCATGTGACTCTGATAAGTAGCAGCTCTCTGCCAACAACCCACAGTGATGCTTTCCATACCTCTGAACCTAAATTTTTTTATTTCCCCTACTAGATTATAAGCTCTCTGAGGGCAAAGGCCAGATCTAATTCACTTTTATATTCTGCATAAAGCACAGCACCTATAGACAGCAGAAACTCAACACCGTTTGCTGAATAACTAAATATATTTGCAACATATTCCAACTCTACAAAGTAATTAGATATATTTTCAAACTCTACAAAAATACACACTCTGCTCTTATCAAACTATTATTTCTATGTAAGTTAATCATTGAATTTGTCATTCTGTGCAAACCAAGTATTTTCACCTTGGGCAAAAAAGATGTGGGTTTTCCAATATTACAAGGACAAAGCAAAAAAAAAATAAATTTTTATCAAGTTAGTGAGGAGATTTTGCAAGTCAGGGCAGACACAGTGACTCTTTATCATGCAAATTATTTTCCAATATTAGTGAAGGGCCTAAACTCAATCCAGCTACTTGTGATTATAGTAATACATACCCATCCTAACACAGAGTAAGCTAGCAGATCAAAATGATAATAAACAAAAAAAGAGAAGGAAAAAAATGATAACAATAACAAATAATAATGACCTGGATGAAAACAATTACTTTTCACATCCATTGGTTTATTTTTCTCTAATAACTACTTTTATTTTGACTGATGGTGCCTCCTCATGTTTTGAAATAAAACTTCTAAACTTGGACGTTGCTTTCAAATAAATACAACATTTTTATTCTCTCGTCTTCTTATGTTTATTGTTTTATAATGTTAAAAGATCTAGCATCTCCTCAGGGTTCAGTCTCTTCTAAGCAGTTGGATCTGTTAAATGTATTCCTTATATTTTTAGCTGAGGATTAGACTAAAATATCTTTAGTTAAGATATCTTTTCCAAAGTAATTTGTTAGTCTATTTGATTAGCTGTCTTCCCCCTACAAATACACACCAAAACATTCCTGTTATAATAAGCACAGATGTGGTAGCTTCTGATTTACCCAAATATTTTGTAATAATTCCAGTATAGTTGGTCAAGATTTAGAAATAAAATCTTTCAAAAGACTTGTGCTTTTATTTCTTATGTCATCTTAATTACTGATAATAATTTCAATGACTACTATTTTATTATATTTAGCTTATAAAAAATTTATATGATGAAAACCAGGCAAATCTCTCTTTTAAATCTGTATGATTCCTCAAAGTTCTCTTAACTGTTTTTTGTAATAATGGTTAAAACAAGTGACTGAAAAAAAAATCTTATACCCAAGTTCTCCTTTTTGTACATCTATCCATGAGCAAAAAAATAAGTAAATGCTACTTCATAATTTACTTTTTCTTCTCTTCCTCTGAGGAAGTAGAAAACTATTTCCCTTTTTAATAACAGAGTTTTTATTTTAACTTGAATACATAAGAGTGTTAAGAAACTTTTCTTCTCCCTACACTTTGAAATTTTAATTAAAATGTCTCAGCTGATCTATCTGCTAATGATTATTTGGACAATGATACAGAGAATCCTTTTTCTCAAAGGAATGAACACCTTTTAAGCCAAGAACAGCTTTGGGTCCAGATGTTACTGTTGTTCGTTCTCACCATTAATCACCAAACATTGCAGTAGGACCCACCATGGATATTATTCAAACAGAGACTCAATTAAATTCAGAGGCAGTCCATTTAATCTTCATCAGCTCAAACAATGGCAACTTCATTTTTCTCAACCAAATGTTGAGGCAGAGAGGAGAAACTTCAGAGATTTTCATTTCATTCAATATTGTTATAAAGTAACTGGATTTACGGTTTGACTTTGGACAAAGGAGAGCCGCTGTGTTCTGCTAGGAGGCAATGCGACAGGGAAGACAGAGCATCCCGCACCAGCGAGCACAAGTTGTGGTCATTTTGTGTTAAAAAAAAAAAAAGAAAACGACTCATTTGCTTCCTTAAATGCTGTGATAACTTAAGAAAGAAATAAGATATTCTGTTCTGACTCTGTGGTATGAAGGTAGATTTGGGGCAGGGAAAGGAGGCAGAAAACTAGAATGGGAGGAGGAAAGGGGAGCACCCCTCACTCTCTTACATTGTTCGCTTCATCTATCAGGGTCCTCAAACTATGGCCCGTGGGCCACATGTGGCCCGCCGAGGACATTTATCCAGCCCGAGGGTGTTTTGCTGCCGCTGCCTGTCCTGCTTAGCAGCCAACTCGTCCCGGGCTCACAGTGCACATGTGTGGAATGTGTGCCGTATTCTTCAATGGCCATCCAATGGTCTGAGGGACAGTGACCTGGTCCCCTGTTTAAAAAGTTTGAGGATCCCTGAAAACCAAGGGGAAGTAGCTCCTCAGAGGGGTCCAGCTGGAAGCAGCCAGTGGGCATGATGAATGAGGCACTAGTAATTGAGCACAGCACTGAGCTGCTGGGGACCTTTCTTACTGGGGCCATGACTTTGACATTTTCTTAAAAGTAGATAAATGCCAAAGGAGCACTAACTAGATATCTGCACCCATTGGTTTGGATCATGACTGATTACTCCCCAAATCCCAACTTGGATAATAAAATTCTGTTTGGGAACGCTTTTCCAATCACTTCTGTACTAGTCGTGGTTCTCTAGAGACATAGAACATATATAAAACATATGTATACACACACATGCACACACACACACACACGCACACAAGGGCTGCCCAGAAAGTATCCATCCATTGTTAATATAACGAGAACAGTTACATAGTTGGACAGTACACACATATACAAAGAGAAAGAGAAACAGAGTCAGAGAAGAGACAGAGAAAGACAGAGCAAGACAGAGAGGTTTCTTTTAATAAGAACTTGGCTCACACAATGACAGAGGCTGGAAAGTTTCAAGATCACCAGTCAGCAAGTTGGAAACCCCGAGAGCCAATCTGTAGTTCCAGACTGAAAGCCAGCAGGCGCAAGACCTCAAAAGAACCAATTTTCCAGTTCGAGTGTGAAGGCAGGAAAAGATCAATGTTCCAGTCCACGCACCCGGCAGGAGGAGCTCCCGCTAACTCAGCGGAGACTTCCTGTGCTATTCAGACCTTCCACTGCTTGCATGAGGCCCACCCACATGAGGGAGAGCAATCTGCTTCCCTCACAATTAAAATGTTGGTCTCATCCATAAACACCCAGAATACGTTTGGCCAAATATCTAGGCACTCTGTGGCCCAGTCAAGTGGACATATAAAGTTAACCATCACAATCTCCTAACACTCTGAGCAAGTTCGAGGCAGCAGGAAGTCTCCCTACACCAACACCCTCCAGAGAGTGGGTCTCATGAAAACTTAAGGGTACTAGTGCTTCTCTTCAAACCCATTCCTAAGGCAGCCAGACCTTGGCAAAAGGAGATGAGTGACCTTATTAAACATAATAGTAATAATAAGAATAATTGCAAACACATACATGGCACCTACTATGTGCCAGGCATCGTTTTAAGTGTATTTTATGAACTCCATCCATCCTTGCAATAACCTTTTGAGGTGGATGAGCACACTGAGGCACAGAGAGCCCGGGTGATGTTCCCAAGGTCTCAGAGCTAGAAAGAGGCAGAGTCAGAAGTCCCATCCCAGCCGTCTGGCTCTGGAAGTCCATATACCATTTCTCATTTTGATGAGCACTCATTAAATGCTCATGATGTGATGATGAGCAGGAAAAGTTTCTGCTCATTAAATGGAGATTAAATGGAGGTCCAGTGGAGCTATAGAATTAACAAAGGCTGTGATGCCTATAGAATGAGTCATCACCTTGACCCAAAGACCAGGAAGACTTCTTCATCTGGGGGACTTGTAGTGTAGGGATGAAACTTATGGACTGTCTAGTCCTACTCCCATCCTCACTCCTCTGTCCCTTCGGCTGAGCTACAACTCAGAGGGGAGAAGACATTGGAGCAGGGCCTGGACTACTAAGGATTAACTACCACCTGATCCATCCTCATCTACTGCACCCTCTTGAGTATACTGTCCAACCAGCATCCAGAGGTATCTTCTCAAAATAAGAGTCTGAGCCTACCACATGCCCCTCCTGAAAGCCCTTGGAGAGGTTTCCATTGCTCGTAGGACAAAGGTGCTTAAATCTGAGGATGGGCCCCATCTGCCCTCCAGGCTCATTCCACTCACCACACTGTCCCTGGCTTTGTTTGGTCAGGTCACAGAGCCCTATTTGAGTCCTTGTCCTTGCCACACCCCTCCCTCCCTCCCCCATTGCCCATGCTGCACCCTGTCCTTTGTCCTGGATGAGTTCCTTATTACAATCACACCCTTTCTCTTTTCTTCTTAGAGTAGAGAGTCTATTTGATTTCTGGATCCATTAGAGCCCCCAAGGATCTCAAGTCTTCCTTGGGAGAGACCCTTGACCTCTCTGGCTAGGTCAGACCCCCTTGCCGTGAGCCCTCATGACATCATAGGTCTTTTCTCCGCAGCTCCTGCCACAGTTTCAGTCTTATATTCGTGCTTGGTCTACAAGATCCAAGAAGCCAAGAACAGCATCTGCTTTTACTTACAGTGGTATAATAAAAAATACCTTTTGTCTTTGTCCCCAGTTCTTGGCACAAAGCTCCTAAGACCCTTGGAATCTCCTGAACGACGCATGCCTTCTGTAAGCTAATGAAATGACTCACTGCAGGGGTTCCAAAATAGCTTCGAGATGCGGTTGGTCCCCAGAAAGACCAACCCACGACTGGAGGGTGGGAATTTTCAGCTCCGCCCCGATTTCCTGGGAAGGCAGGGAACCTGAAGATTGAGTCCAATCCCCAATGGCCAATGATTTAATCAATTGTGTCTACATAATGGAATATCCATAAAAACCCCTAAATGGCAGGTTGTGGGGAGGCTCCAGCTTGGGGTACTGCGAAGGTGGTGTATCTGGAGAAGACAGGAGGGATGTGACATGGGTCACCATACTATCTATACCTCTCCCTATGAATCTCTTGCACCTGACTGTTCCCGAGTTATGTTCTTTATAATAAACCAGTAAACTTATGGAAAGCGTTTCCCTGAGTTCTGTGAGTCATTCTAGGAGATTGCCAAAATTTAAGAGGGGGTTTTGGGAATCCTCAAATTTATAGCCAATTAGTCAGAAGTACGGGCAGTTCCTGGGACTTCCCAACTAGCGTCTGAAATAGGGAAGGTCTCGTGGGACTGAACTCTTAACCTGTGGCGTCTATGCTAACTCTGGGAGCTAGCGTCAGAAGTGAA
The DNA here is from genome assembly GCA_008750895.1 of Mirza zaza. Taxonomy (NCBI): domain Eukaryota; kingdom Metazoa; phylum Chordata; class Mammalia; order Primates; family Cheirogaleidae; genus Mirza; species Mirza zaza. The sequence goes on from VSMD01066121.1 coordinate 26,172, forward strand.
TTGAATTGAATTACTGGATGCCCAGCTGGTGCCTGAGAATCCGCAGCCTCACCACCGTGTGCCCGTGGCCTGCTAGGGTGCCTGGCACACAGCAAATACACAGTAAAAATACTGTCTGAATCAGTGAATGGCAGAATAGCAATCCTAGAAGAAGAAAAAACATGAACAAAATCACTGAGATTAACAAAGGGCATGACATGTATAAGGAATGGTGAGTAATCCAAGACAGTAGCTTAGAACTAGAGCTAGAATGTTGCAGAGATTGGACTGAAGATGTTGGTTAGGGCCATATCATAAAGGGCTAGGAACTCCAAGTTAAGGAGTACAGTCTTTCAATTCTACAGGCAATGGGGAGCCATCAGAGTGTTTTTTGAGCAAGAGAAACAGAATCAGACATGTGATTTAGGAGAAGGATTTCAAATGTGGCTGCATATCGGATTCATCTGGGGAGTTATAAGAAATGTCGGGGCCAGGGTCCAACCCCGAGAATTTCTGATTTAATTGGTACGGGGTACAGTCTGGACACCAGGAATTTAAAAATCTCCCCAGGTGAATCAGATATGCAGCAAAATTTGAAAACCATCACTTTAGAAAAATCATTCTGGAATCTGTGTTTCTATCAGATGGGTGCAGGCCACATTGATAGCAGAGAAATTGGTTAGGAAGCTATCCTGATGCAAGCAGAATGAGCTATAGATCAGATCTCAACCGTGGAAGGGATGGCCTCTTCTTAAAAAAAAAAAAAAATGTTGTCACGGTGGAATGTCAGACAGAGATGGCTAGCTGGACGTGAGAAAGAAGGGAAAAGAACTGTAAAATGAATCCAGGCTTCCCACCCGGGGCAACAGAGCAGGTGGTCCTGGGACAAATTAGCAAATTAACAGAGAAAGGGAACAGGAGAAGAGGAGTAGGGGTGAGGCGAAGAGAAGGGAGGAAACTGAGCCAATCCGCTGTCAATCTGACCTTCGCCCTCTTCCCCAGCCCTGGATCTGCCAGCACTAAATTAAGACAATGTCGGCACAGACAACTCTGCCAGGGGCCAGCGAGATTCAACGGCTGCAGGCTGGCACAGGACAGCAGGACATTTATCCTACCGTGCGTGGCTCTCTCCTGGGACCTCCTTGTCCAAAGAGTCCTGATACAGAATTCCTCCCAAGAGGACTTCGGCTCCAGTTTCAGCTGTCACCTGCCCCTGCCAAGGAAGAGAGGGGCACAGTGGCCCCATATCTCCACCTCGACTGCTTGAATCGCATCCCCAAGCAGATGGGAAGTCAGCACCGAAGCTGGAGCACAGATGCAACGTGCTCCCCAGGAGCGTGAATGAGCTGCGAGGTTCTCCTTTCTAATCCTTCATCGGATAACAGGCTTCCCGTCCCCCGATCAATATCGCCAGTGCACTGCTGTGCACCCCACCGGGCATACTTTGTTGTCTATTACTCTTTTTAGGGAGATAATTATCCGTGCACATACCGTGTAAAAATTATTTATAGTTTATTCTTTCTCTCCCGAAATGAAACAATTAAAGACGTATTTAAAAAAAAAAAAAAAAACAGAAAAAGGTTTGTCTCTCCCCTTCCCAGTAAAAAGCCTGTTGAGAAAAGTTGCATTTTGTAAAAATAAGGTTTGATCCCCTAGGGTCTGTAAACAGAGGCTGCAACAGCGGAAAGGAGGTGGCAGCGAGGGTGTAATTCAGCATAATGACTTGAGGACAAAACACACCGTCACTTGTCCGAACACCATTCAGCATGGCCAGCTTCAGCAAAAATGCAGCGACCTGCCTCTTCCCTGCCTGGAGGAGCAGAGACAAGAACACAAGGCCACTTGACAATCCTTTGAGAGGCACAAGCCAGAGAGAAGTTCCTTGACATGTTTCCCCTTGAGGATGGGGATTTGCTGTTATAACGCTGGCCACAGGTGACTCTGGGGCTTCCTCCCCATGCACGAATTATTTGCAGGTGTCTCTTAGGGGTGTATGTGAGCGATTCCCTTGCCTGGTTCTCTCCTTGTCTTTCCACGAGGTATAGCAATGTCCAGCCTGGAGCCAGTCTTGTCCCCTAAACCAGTGGTCCCCAACTTTTTTGGCACCAGGGACTGGGGTTCATGGAAGACAATTTTTCCATGAACCGGGGGAAGAGGGGGATGGTTTCAGGATGATTCAAGTGCATTACATTTATCGTGCAGTCAGACCTCTCTGCTAATGACAATCTGTGTCTGCAGCCGCTCCCCAGCTCTAGCATCCCCACCTCGGCTCCACCTCTGATCATCGGGCATTAGATTCTCTTAAGGAGCTCACAACCTAGATCCCGGGCATGCGCAGTTTACAGTAGGATTTGTGCTCGGTGAGAATCTAAGGCCACTGCTGATCTGACGGGAGGCGGAGCTTATGCAATCTGACAGGGGGCGGAGCTTATGCGGTGATGTGAGTGATGAGGAGCGGCTGTAAATACAGATGAAGCTTTGCTGACTCACCTACCGCTCACCTCCTGCTGTGCAGCCTGGTTCCTAACAGGCCACGGACTGGCACCCGTCCTCAGCCCAGGGGTGGGGGACCGCAGCCCTAAACATTCTCCCTCAGGCAAATTAGAGATTTGGGGTGGTTCTTTTACAAAACAGTGGGCTCTGGATTCAAATTCCGGTTCTGCCGCTTACTACATTGGTGGCCTTAAGCAAATACTGAACCTTTCTGTACTTCGGTTCCGTCATCTGTAAAATGGGTTAGTAATATTAATAGTATCTAGTATAGGATTGTTGTGAGGATGAAGTACATTAACACAGGCATGTGCTATGCCTGGCATAGAGCGACTGTTGCCAATATGTTAGCCGATGTCCCTATTTTTCTAAGAAGCAGCATAGCTTAGTGACTAAGAGCAAAAACTCCACAGCCGCTCTTCTTGGGTTCAAATCTTGGCTCTACCACCTGTCAGCTATGTGATTTAGGACAAGTTACTTAACTTCTCTGTGCCTATATGTTGTTTCACCTATAAAAGAGGAATAATAATAGTATCTATTATAATTGGTCTTTAAGCTAATTTTATGTGTGCATAAATATATATATTACTTAGAACAATACTTAAATAGTAAATAAGATATGTGTTGGCCATTTTTTATTATTATATAGTTACTGTGGGTTAGGATGACAATATATACTAAGCAGTAAAGCAACCGTTCATACAACGGTAAGTTTGGGGCTGTCTCCCTGACATACAGGAAGAGCCCTGAATTTTAACTATGGTAACTTTCCCTTTGTATCTCTGACTCTCACTTTCCTCATCTGTAAAATGAGATCATCAAATAACCCCTACCCTGCAACATTATTGTAAAGATTACAAATCAGTTTTCCCATTTGTCAAATGAAATGAAAAAAGATTAGAAATTAGGTTTGTAGAGTTCTGTGTCTAAGGAGTGGAGAAGATTTCCTGCCCTAAATCCCATCCTGGCCCTGCCCCCCCCTCTGGAGTCTGGCCAAGGGATGTGGGCACACAAAGAATCCAGCCAGATGCAAAATTAAAGAGCCTGTTTGTAAAGGCGTTGGGGACACAGATATCCCACTATGGTAGAAGCTGAACTGGAGTGGTTTGAAGAACGCAGCCTAAACCACATCTCCTAAGGGAGGCTCTTTCTTCCAGCATCCAGAAGGTTCCCTGTCCTGCTGCCAAATAATCGAGGTACCTAGTGACCATCTCACCACCAATAGGGGTGAAGCGCAAGGACAAGTGTGAACAGCAGGCAGCATCTGGGTTCAGGAAGTGAAGAAGAAGAGAATGTGTTGTATCATCCCATCACTTCAACGTGCAGTAAGGCCACCCACAAAGAGGACGGATTCCCATTAACATTGCCTGTGACCTTGAAGTGGAGCCAATAATAAATCAAGGCTGAAATATAGGTGAGAAGCAGCAACACTCCCTCTTCCTCGAGAACTCAGCAGACCCCATGCACTATTTGGAACACACTTAACACCAAACAATTATTTGTTATTTATCGAAAATTCAAATTTGACTGGGTGCCCTGCATTTTTATTTGCTAAATCTGGTCACCCTGGAAATGTAGAATAAGTGTGCACACATACACACTTGTTTCCTCTTAGGTCACAGAATGAAATGGATGTCCTCATTGTTGGAATGTTTTACATCGTCTTCTTTAGAGCAGGATTGTATCTTTACAATGGGTCTGACATCATCCCTGTTGCTATACATTTATAAAATGCCTGCTTCAAAGAGAACTTTAAACCTCGCAGTATTCCATAGCTTTCACTAAATGATTGAGCCAACACGTGAATTCTTTGGTTTTAGGGTTAGATGAAGCAATGCACTTCCGACACTACCCACCCAAAGTTAGCACAGACTTCATAAATTAGTGCAGTCCTGCACAAGACTGTGCTCACTTTAGACACCAGCTGCAAGGCCCAGGGTTGCCAGGCCACCCACCCTTCTGATCAAATGGCTATCATTTTGAAGCTTCTTATCACTCCCACAGGTTCGATCATTTGCTGGCATGAACTCAGGAAAGTGCTACACTTACGATTAGAGTTTTATTTTATGATGGGATACAAATCAGGACCAGCCAAATGGAGAGACGCATTGGGCGAGGTCTAGAAGAGTCCTGAACGCAGAGCTTCCATGTATCCAGGGGGTGTCACCCTTGGGCACGTTGATGGATGATTTAACCAGGGAAGCTCACAGGAGCCTGGAGCCTTGGGGTCCTCATCACCCACGTGATCACACTCCACCTCCAGCCCCGCCCCCTTCCCGGAGCTACAGTTGGGCTGACACCACGTGGCCCAAAGCCCCAACGCCCTGCTCGTGTGGTTGGTCTTTCAGTCATGGCCAGGCCCCCTGCTGACTGACACTAGGTGCCCACCAGGAGTCACCTCATTGGCACAAACTCTGCTGTGGACACAAGGGGCCCACCATGAATTACGGAGACACTTCTATCACTTGGGAAATTCCAAGGGACTAAAAGCTCCCTCCCAGGAACCCAGAACAAAGCCCAGACAAATTTTTTATTATACAACAGATGGGAAGCTTATAAATGACCTTTTTTAACAAATTGACTTCATTGCTTTTTTTATTTTATTTCAGTTTTTTGTTTTTTTTATTTGAGACAGAGTCTCACTCTGTTGCCCAGGCTAGAGTGAGTGCCGTGTCATCAGCCTAGCTCACGGCAACCTCCAACTCCTGGGCTCAAGCAATCTTTCTGCCTCAGCCTCCCGAGTGGCTGGGACTACAGGCATGCGCCACTATGCCCAGCTTTTTCTATATATTTTTAGTTGGCCAATTAATTTCTTTCTATTCATAGTAGAGACAGGGTCTCGCTCTTGCTCAGGCTGGTTTCGAACTCCTGACCTCGAGCAATCTGCCCGCCTCGGCCTCCCAGAGTGCTAGGATTACAGGCGTGAGCCCCCGCGCCCAGCCTATTTCATTTATTAATGCATCTATTCTTTCTCGAAACTACCTTTGAGAAAAGTTTGTGCTATTTATTTATGTTTTTGAGATGGAGTCTTACTTTGTTGCCCCAGCTAGAGTGCAATGGCATCATCATAGCTCACTGGAACCTCAAATTCCTGGGCTCAGGCAATCCTCCTGCCTCAGCCTTCCAAGTAGCTGGGACTACAGGTGCATGCCACCACACCCGGCTAATTTTTCTATTTTTTTGTAGAGATGGGGTCTCACTCTTGTTCAGGCTGGTCTTGAACTCCTGACCTCAAGTGATCCTTTCACCTCAGCCTTCCAGAGCGCTACAATTACAGGCATGAGCTACTGCGCCCAGCCCTAAATGACATTTTTCAACTGGATTTCATTCAACTACCCTTCTTGATGAGGTAAACTCAAAAAAGGAACCAAATTGAAAACATTTTCCTTAACTATAATCATATTAAACTAAAACTATAGATCATTGTAGCATGAGTCTTCACTTTCTAATGTTAATAAGAATGATAACAAACAACAGCAATTTATTGAAAACCTAGCATATACCAATCTCTCCATCTCTTTGAAATACACAGCAACCCAATTCGCAGGAAAAAGAACTGGGAGAGAGATGAAGTCTTGACCTAAGCAAACTAAGGCCCATAGGTCGAATGCAGCTCACCACCTGTTTTCGTGTGGCCTGCCTGAGAGCTAAGAATGGTTTTTACATTGTTAAATGATTGAAAAAGGTCAAAAGAAAAATAATATTTAGTGACATGTAAAAATGATGTGAAATTCAAATTCTAAAACTATAAATAAAGTGCTATGGTCTGAATGCTTGTGTGTCTCCAAAGTTTTTATGTTGAAACCTGATCACCGATGGGGTGGTATTAGGAGGTAGGGTCTTTAGGAGGTGATTAGCTTATGGGGACATAAAAAGAGGCCCCAGAGAGCTAGCTATTCCCTTCCACGATATGGGACACAGCCAGAAGTTACCATCTATGAACCTGAGAAGGGACCCTTACCAGACACAGAATCTGCCAGCACCTTGATCTTGAACTTCCCAGCCTCCAAAACTATGGGAAATAAATTTCTGTTGTTTATGAACTACTCCGTTTATGGTATTTTGTTATAGCAGCACAGAACGACTAAGACAAAGTTTTACTGGAACATAATTATGCACATTTGTTTATATATAGTCTATAGCTGCTTTTTTACTGCAATGACCAAGTCAAATAGTTCCAATGGAGACTCCGAGGCCCACAAAGCCATAATATTTACTATCTGATCCTCTTCGGAAAACTCGCTGACCCCTGGAAGAAGGTGACATAGCTAGTGAGTGGCAAAAATGGAATTTAAAGCTGTCGCCCTGGCTCCAAAGTGCAAATTCATGGCAGCAAATCTCTCTATTTTGTGTCTACTGTGCACCGAACATGGTCAGAGCCATGTTCAAACATCTCCTTTTAGCCTCAAAAATTGTCAACATGTTACAGGTAAGGAAACTGAGCTCTGAGAGTTCAAATCACTTACCAGATGCCCCCGAGCTAGCTCCGTGCGTCTCTGCGTCCTCACTCCTGTTACGCCCCACCTAAATCACACCCTACTCGGGAACAGAACAGAGAGCTACCTAAATTTAAAGTTTTCATTCCACCCACCAAAAAGCTGCCCCTAGGTGCTATAGTGTTGTCCTTTCTAGAATAGAAAGAACAGGAAAACCTAAACTGAGGTTTAGACCCAGAGAAATGACACAGGGCCAAGTTCAGCCTGGAGGACACCACCACTGCCACTGGCCACAAGCCCCAAGGCCACTCGCATGGATCCTTCTACCTTTTTGTTCCAGTCTGCCTCTGGGGACCTCCGGCTGTCACACATTGGATGAGAACTCAGAAAAGTAAAACCGGTGTGATTGAAGGACTGAAGATAAATTCCCCGGGTTCACAACAGAGGAGGCAGGGAAAACATCTATGAATATTTGAAAGATCATACATCAAAGGAGGAAGGAAATGAGAAATTGCTTGGTGTTATCCGAGGAAAATTGTGAGATGATAAAACGGAGCATCAGGAAGCATAAGATATTCGGAAGCATAGAGAGTATGCGACACACCCAGCCCAAAACAAGCTTTCTCTGCCCCTGCGGGAAGGGAGGGACCTGCCAAACAGGCCATCCAGTTCCAGGAAACAGAATGAGACCCTTCCTAAGAGTTAACATGAGCAGCTTAGACTTACATATGCCAGTGTTTAGGCTGCAGGACACGCTTCCTCTCATCTGATGGAGCACGGCCTGGTCTCCTGCACGGCCACTTTGGGATGAGAAGGGGGGAGAGGAATGATTGTACTGGGAGAGAGAGGACACTTTGTTGGAGTGAGGAGCTATAAAGGAATATACAGGGCCAGGCACGGTGAATCATGCCTCTAATCCCAGCACTTTGGGAGGCCAACGCGGGAGGATCGCTTGAGCCCAGGAGTTCAAGGTCGCAGTGAGCTAGGATCAGGCCACTGCACTCTAGCCTGGGTGACAGAGGAAGATCTTGTCCTCTGTCACATAAGACACAGAAGATCCACTGACCAGAGCCTTTGGGTTCCCTTGGATAGGTTTTGTGTCCCACAGAGAGAAAGAAGATGGGCACAAGAACCTGGAAGAGTATGGCTGAGAGGAGGAGGAGTCTCCTTCCACGCACAGCCTCTGCCAGGGTCCAGCTCAGATCCGGGACCCCAAAACCAGAAGCTTTGGGAGTCCAGAGACATCACCCTTTGTGTAGACACTGGTATTCTCGCAACATCCGCGCCAGCAAAAGTGCTTCTCCAAAGGGTCTATAGCAATAGGCGTGGACAGGTGGAAGGCAGCACTGGAGGAGAAGAAGTTGAGGCTAGTGCCTTCAATCAACTGGCTGCCATTCTGTAAAGGCTTCTAGAAATAAGAGAGAGCATGCATTTTGCATGAGGAAGGATCTAAAATCTTGTTATTTTTTCCGATGGCGTTAATATAGAGCTAGCACATTTTGCAGCATTATTCTAACCTTAATTTCGATTGCTCAAGAGAAAGCTGTTCCTAGCAGAGGTTGCCAGCCACTTTTCTGACTTGGTCTGGCCTGACTCTTTTGTTCTGTGCTCTGAGCTCTTCCACAAGCTTATGTGTAGGCTGCTTACTGGTATCAGAACATTTCTCTCAGCCTCTCTGCCTTCAATAGTTCAATGTTCACATTCCAAGGACAGCCGCTTCATCAATGGCAGTTCTCTAACTGTGGACATACTCATTCCTGACTTGCTTCTGCAGCCGTCCTGGAAATCGACTAGGTTCTCCTTCTGTGTGTACTCAGCCCTGGGGAGCAGGCCTGCCACCCAGGGAATAGGTGTTCTCTTTCTGCATGACGCCTCTTTCTGTCTCCTGCTTAGTCTGTCTTATTCTGTTCTGCATAAATTTTATGTTCCCTGCTGCAAAACCCAGTAAGGATTTTTGGTGGACAGAAAAGAAGTTCCAAGCTGCCTATTACCTGAAAAAAAATGTTCCTCATTATAGAGAAATCAGTGACATCCAGAGTGACATTCTCAAATATCCCATAGCACAAAGCAGCCTGGGATTTAATGGGCAGCCAGCTCCAGCCCAATGTTTGTATCTGGCACACATACTCTGAATGCCTTTTATTACAAAATACAAATTTTAAAATTTTGCATTTGACATTATAGAAAATAGTCTAAAGCAATATAATAGCTGGATTGACTAAGCAGCTACTTTGTTCTAGAAGCATTTTTAATTTCATTGCATCTTCACAATAACTCTGCAAATTAGTCATTATCCCCATTTTATAAAAGGGAAATGAGAAGCTCATAAGGTTTAAGAAAGTAGAAGCCTCTTCGAGGTCAAACTGGAAGTAGGAGTGCTGGGAATCCGACCTGGAATGCCTGTGTCCAAAATCTCATCTCCTTCCCCGTGGCCAAATTGCCCAGCAAGAGAATGACAGCATGCTTCGTTTGTCCACATGCTAAAATGTATACTGTCCAAGGAAATGTCTCAGCTTTTATTATCTCAGGGCCATCCTGAATGTGCAAGGACAGTCGTTTGTATTAAGTAAACGCTTGCATATTAAATATTATATTGCTTAATCTTTGCCGATTTGATTAAAAGGAACAGTGTTTGATTTTACCTTATATTTCCTCAGTCACTAACAAAATTTTGACTTTTTCCAGGATTGGCCATTAATTTTATTCTTTAATAAATTGCCTATGCATGCCCTTTGTTCTTTTTTCTATTGTGATTTGAGAGTTTTTCTTATAGATTTTGGAGACACCTTCATACAATGAGGCCATTAACGATCCAGCCATCACATTCATTACAAACACTTTGTCCCAATTTATCATTTGCCTTTTAATTTTGGGTAAGGTGATTTTTTTATGTTCAAAAGTTTAGAACACTTGCACAATTGAATCAAAGTCTTTAGATTTGCCTTTGCATGCAATGTTCCTGTAGCTTTGTACCCAATTTTCTCGAAAGTGGTAGGGTACAAGTGAGATCGTGTTGCATTAACCAAACTTTCATAGATGGCTTTACAAACCGAAATACCACTGTATTAATTTACACTGAGGATTACAACCCAGCAGCAACCCAAATATCACGCAGGCAACTGGGGAAGTAAAAATCACTTAGTCCCATTGTGCTATATCTTGGAGTTCATACCGTATTATAATATATCTGGACCTGCAGAACTTAGTAGTAGTATCCCTTTCTAACAGAGAAAAAACTCAAAAATGACTCAGAGTTACAGAGGTTATTCCTGGTATGACCAGAAATGAGCATCTAAGTCTCCTCTTCACTGCGTTTGGTTTAACAACAACAACAAAAAAAACCAACTGTTACATGTATGTTTTGATAAGAACTCAGCTCTTAATTGCACCAAGCATGAGAAAGCAACAAAAAAATTTTACTTTGCCAACCATATATATCATTTCAAAGGTTAAAAAAAAATGAGGAAAACAGATGTAAAATTGTCTAGGAAAATGGAAAACTTTATGATTTGTTTGTCGTCTTCCCCCGCCTCGTCTTAGCATAATATGTAGCATACCCCGTGACAGCTCATAAAGTGTCCCACCGCTCCCAAATCACCAGCTTTTATGGCGACAGTAATGAAAATAAGACACCTTAGCAGGAGTTATAAAAATGTAGACACTTCGAACACTAAAAAAAAAAAAAAAAAAAGTAGAAGTATTTTGTAAACCAAAAATATTCAAATGCCTTGAGAAATGGTAATGTTTAGAGCCAAAACTACTGCATAAATATCTTCAGTTTCACCCATGAGCTAGTTCACTGGAATTTACAGTGAGTCGCCATTTTTAATACTCTAGTCCTGAGTTACTCAAAAATAGTTTGCAAGTGCTTTTGAGGAAGTCCCAGTTGATATGTGTTGGGGACATGAAGAAATGTATACGGGCAAAATAGACAGCATTGCCCCCAAATAGCAACGATCTGCCGGCTCTTTTTGCTTTGTGTTTCTAAGACTCTTCATGCCCTTGGACAGGCAAGTTTTTGTCACGTAAAAGTGAAAATGTTCTCTCCATCTTCCTCTTTCATATTTCAAGGATTAAGATATTTCAGTATCCTCCAAATTTCAGGGCTGTGAAAGGCGCTTGGCATCTCAAATATTAATACTCCTCCCACTGATGCAATTTAAATAGCCTTTTTAAAAATCTAATCTATAATACTATGCTTATTTACTGTTCCTTGACAGGTACCAGACCTAATTGAAAAAGAGTTTCCTCCAAACATTAAGTATTCCGAACAGTCCAGTAAAGATAAGAAGAAAGCATTAAAGGATTAAGGGCAAACAGAAAATGAAGATGAGGGCAGGACAGAGAAAATTAAAATAGCAAGGAAGTGAGATTTTCAAAAATGACATTTGTGAGGGACAAACGAAATTATCAAAAGTTTAACTCTATCATAGAGCACAGATTGTGCAGTGTTTAAGACATTTCCTTCTCCTGCTCTGCAGGGACAAGTTTTGCTCAATTGTTTCTCATCCTGAATGGCACAAGTTAGCACCAAGTTAGTTATTCACCGGTGTTATTTGTAGCTGTCCAAGATAGCCAGGTAAAATGTGAGTGCATCATTCTCCTACAAAAAGAACAGCACAGATGTCTTTGGACCATGCTCTACAGCAAAAAGGGGGAAAAAAAGAAAGAATTTAAACCACTACAAGTGGTACTTACATTTCGATTCCTTCTTTACTCCCAGTTTACCATTAATGTAAACACCTCCAGAAAGTACTTATTTCCAAAAGCCTCTTTCCTTCTTTTTCAAAAGAAAACATATTTTCAAATTCTTAGAGAGGCTAACCCTGTGACTTCCTCAACTAAAAGGCCCATTCAGCACAAATACAGCCATTGCCAGTTGCAGGGCTTGAGCCCAGCAAAGCTTTGCCACTCTTTGAGACTAGCAGGGAAAATAGCAAGCATATTGTCAGATGGAATATTATACCATTTTGGCCCCAAAAGAGATGTTAAGAGCAGTATCATGCTGCTCAAGAGAGGAAACAGGTAGCTTTAGTAAGGAATTCACACACACTGCCTGTTTTGAACTGAACTGTGTTCCCCCAAAATTCACATGTTGAAGCCCTGTTATGGTTTCAATGTCTCCTCCGAAGTTCATGTGTTGGAAACTTAAACCCCAATGCAATAAGGTTGGGAGGTGAAACCTTTAAGAGGCGATCAGGATATGCGTGCTCTGCCCTCTTGAATAAATTATGTCATTGTCACAGGAATGGGTTTGTTATAAAAGTGAGTTCCGCCCCTTCTTGCTCTCGTGCATTCTCTTACCACGTGACACCTTCTGTCGTGTTACCACACAGCAAGAAGGCCCTGGCCAGAAGCAGGCCCTTGACTTTGGACTTTCCAGCCTCCAGAACTATAAGAAATAAATCTCTGTTCATTATATGAATAAATTACCCATTCTATGGGATTCTGTTATAGCTGCACAAAATGGACTAAGACAAGCCCTAACCTCTGATGGGACTGGCTGGCAGCTCTATTTGAAGAGAGGGTCTTTAAGGAGGTATTTAGGGTTAAATGAGGTCAAAGCAGTGGGCCCTATCCAATAGGATGGGTGTCCTCATAAAAAAGAGGAAAAGAGACCTGAGATCTTTCTCTTTCTTTATCTCTCTGCACACAGAGAACCGATCACAAGAGGACACAGCAAGAAGGCAGAAAGAAAGGTCTTCCCAGAAACCAAATTTTCCAGCTCCTTGATTTTGGCTTTCCAGCCTCCTTGACCATGAGAAAATGAATTTCTGCTGCGGCAGCCCCCCAGGCTGTGGTATTTTGTCATGGTTGCCCTAAGAAGGTTGCCCCAAATGCAAAGAAACTTGGTATTCTTTTCAACAGAGATGTCCAAGGAAAGTGCCAATGCCATTACACATACAGAACATCACCCACTTCCAGAAGAATCAAAGCTTCTCGGGTAACCTGCCTACTAAACACCAACAGAACCTACGCAGTGACTGTGAGTGTGCTGCAACTCCCTAAATGTGGACCCCAGACCTTCAGCAGCAGCAGCACCTGGGAACCTGTCAAAGGTGCAGATTCTCAGACTCCACCCCAGACCTACTGAATCAGAAGTTCTAGGAGGGGGGCCCAGCCCTCTGCAGCTTCACAAGTCCCCCAGGTAATGCTAACGCTTACCAAGGTTTGAGAACCACTGCTGCATGCCATGCTACTCTTAAATCTCATTTGAGCACAGAAAACATGACTGTGATTTAGGTATAGCACATTTGGCTAGAGCAAATAACTTCAACTCTGCTATCTCTAATATTGCTTTACAGCAATGCCATCACAAAACCTTTTGAGGATCTACTGAAAAACCTTTGAGGATCTAAGGAGAAAATGCAAAAATGCATAAATGCGAATTTTCCCATTCAATTTCAGGAGATTCCTAAACATATCTGAAGCCTGGAAGAGCTTTCCAGGAAAGGAGAGTTTCCTTTGTCTTTTTCCAGGCATTTTCATCTGATCTTCACAGTAATCTGCAAGGTCAACAGGACAGGTATTATAATTTATAGCAGAGGACTTTGAAGCTCAGAAACCCAAGGGTCTTGCTCTAACTCTCACAGCTAGCAGAGAGATTTCAGACCTAGGATTCTGCTCCATCTTCAAACTCTTTGCTTTACATTTTGCTCTCCTCCTGCCCCCTCCCTGATTTAGAATGTTATTAGTAGAAATAACAGCAAATGGCCTGATTTGCTAAAACAAAATAGAAATGTCCTGTTCCTTACGAGTAAAAACATAGTTTCCGCTGAAACATAAATAAAGCTGGGAAGAAAGCTTTCAAATACCATTTGGTAAATGGCTGGGGGACCTGGAAGAGGATATTCAATGCACAGTTTTTCATGAAGCTTTATTTCTGTCTCTAGATAACCACTGAATGCAGTCAAATTTAGTTAATTACAAAGAAATCAGTCATATACACTGTAGAAGACTGAAAGCTTCAATTTTCCATCGTTCAATTTGTTACTTTGGCCCAATATAAATCCTTAATATTAAGGAATATCTTCAATTCGATTTTACATTTATCTGGTAGCCACTGTGTACAAAGCACTACATGAGACTGAGTAAGTTACAAAGAGCTGTAAGCATTACCCCTGTTCTGGGGAAACATACAAAGACTAATGGACTTAAAAGTGAAAAAAGATGCCAACCGACTAGGAGGATGCTGATGTATTATCAGCATGGCAGCAACAATCTAGAAAAAAACCTAACTTCCTGCACATGCTTTCCTGACCGTAACAGAATGTTCCACGTTGCCTTGACCACTGGACCTCATGGTTTGCTGTATTCTAGGACTGGACTTCTGGCCTCCACAGGGAGGATATAGAAGCTTCAGCATCAAAACCAGAAGGCTGCCTCAGCTATTGCAGTCTCTTGAGTCTGGCACTGTAGTTGTCTCTATTTGCTTCAAATAGACCCCCTGGTTTCTACAGCTTGGTTAACTTCCTCAATGTCTGTTTGCCTATCTCAGACCATCCTCTCTAGTCTGTTCAGGAACACCCTGAAGTTGCCTCTCTCTCTCTTCTCCCACCCCGTGCACCATCAGTTTTTCACTCCCAACCATATCATTGCCATCACCATACAACATACTGTAACATCTCCCATCTTTAAAAATTCTCCCCTGACCTCATACATTCTCCCCAACTGCTACTCCATTCTTTATTTCTCCTAACAGCAAAACTACTCAAAAAAGTTCTAAACATTCTCTCTCCTCTCATTCCCCTTTGAATCTGCTCCAAGCAGGATTTAAACCCTAATACTCCACTGAAGCCATCTTGCCCGAGCTATCAACCATTTCCATGATGTAAAATCCAGTGCTCATCTTCCAATCCTCATCTTATTCAACATGTCTCCTCCTCCCTGGAGCAGTGTCTTTGCTTAGCTCCAAGTCACCTCTCTCAGGTTTCCTTCTGCTTCACAGGCTGTTTCTCATCAATTTCCTTTGCTTGTCTCCCAAGCATGCAAACATTGGCACTTCCAACATCCAGTCTTTGAACCTCTTGTCTGTAGGCACTCACTTCCTGGGTGACCTCATCCAGTTCTATGTGTCTAAAACCCCACATATGCTCCTAAATTTTCATCTCTGCATCTTCCTTTCTCCTGGAATCCAGATCATTGATTCACCTTCATACTTGGCATCTCCATTTGGGGATCTCATCACTTCCTCAAGCATAACCTGTTCAAAATTGAATTATTGATTTCTAAGCCACCCCCAAACTCCACCCCCAAACTACCCTCCACCCCCAAACTCACTCCTTCCATTGTCTTCTCCTTCCTGGTCAATGTCAACTCCATCCTTCTAGTTGCTCAGGCCAGAAAGCTCACTGTCAAGTCTGACTCTTCCCTCTATCTTACATACTACTACTGCTCATTCCTTAGCACATTATGTCAGCTTGGCCTTGAAAATTTATCCAAGATCCAACAATTTGCCAGTTCCACTGCTACCACCTAGTTAAAACTATCTGGATGATTACAACATTATTGTAAAATTATCACCTTTATTCCAATAGCCTTCTAAAGTATCTCTAGCTTCACTCTTGCAGTTTATTCCCAACATTGCTACCAGAGTAAAATATAAGTCAGATTATGTTACTGTTCTGCTTACATCTCTCTAATGACTTCCTATCTTATTCAGAAGAAAAGGCAAAAACCTTTTAATAGCCAGCTCTTACAACCTAACATCCTCTCCTAAGGCTCTCTAGACTCACTCTGTGCCAAGATACATCAGATTCCTTGCTCTTTAAGCACTGGAGCACATTTCCACCTCAGAGCCTTGGCCCATCCTGTTCCCCTTCCCTGGAATGTTCTTTAAAGGTCCATACCATTTACACCCCTTAGGTCTATCCTCAAATGTCATCTAATGCTGAGAGTTCATCTTTGACCACTGCTTCAGGAAAACACTCACTGTGCTTTCCTCTAAACTCTACTACATTTGACATGGAAGACGACTTCCGTGACCAGATATGGGTTTTTTCCCCTCACATACCAAGCAGCAGACACCAGCCAGGCATCCAGTAATTCAGTTCTGAAACTGTCTACCCAGAGATAGCACCAGGTCCCATGGGGTGAGGGACCTGTCCCCAAGACTAACCCCTCATCCCACCAGTTGCAAATCTGGGCCTCCAGAAGTTCTGATCAGCTAGCTTCAAATTGGAGCTTTCACAACCCCCTCTTTGGGTTCGATTAATTTGCTAGAGGGGCTCACGGAACTCAGGGAAACATTTACTTACATTTACCAGTTTAGTATAGAGGATATCTTAAAGAATACAGATAAATAGCCAAATGAAGAGTTACATAGGGCAGGTCTGGAAGGATCCCAAGAGCAGGAGCTTCTGTCCCCATGGAGCTGGGGTGCACCAGCCTCTCGGTGTGTGGATGAGTTTTGTTCCCTTATACCTGTTCCATGTGAGCAGCTCTCTGGAAGCTCTCTGAACCCAGCATGCTTGGGTTTTTGTTTTTTGTTTTTTTTTTTCTTTAAAACTGGCAATGTAAATTTTATTTTATTTAGATAACATCACAATAAAAGTATTAGAATCAGCATTTAAGGATAGATTTACCCTTAAACTTACGATCAGTTGATTTTGAACAAGGGTGCCAAGACAATTCAATGGGGAAGAATCATCTTTTATGCAAATGGTGCTGGGACAACTGGATATCGACATGCGAAAGAATGAAGTTGGACCCCAAATGATACCATATGAA
The DNA here is from genome assembly GCA_008750895.1 of Mirza zaza. Taxonomy (NCBI): domain Eukaryota; kingdom Metazoa; phylum Chordata; class Mammalia; order Primates; family Cheirogaleidae; genus Mirza; species Mirza zaza. Next base: position 42,806 of record VSMD01066121.1, read on the forward strand.
AAATAAACTTGAAAAGGATCAGAGACCTAAATATAAGAGCTAAAACTGTAAAACTCTGAGAAATAAACACAGGAATAAATCTCTGCAACTTTGGGTCACACAAAACCTTCTCAGACACCAGAAGCACACATGACAAAAGGAAAAATAGACAAAATTAAAAACCTTTTTTTGTGATTGAAATGACACCATTGAGAAAGTCAAAAGACAACCCATAAATATTTCCAAATTACATATCTAATACAAGAGACTTGTATTATAAAAAGAACTCCTATAGCTCAGTGATTGAAAAATAAATAACCCAATTTTAAAAATGGGTAAAGGGTTATGCAGGATGAATAAGTTCTAGAGATTTAACATATAGCACAGTGTCTTGGGTTTTTATGGACAACCATGCGAAATGTGATTGCCCTTCAAGGTATGGGGTGGGACCCTCTCTGGAATAAGGGGCTTATGACCCACAATCAGAAAGGGGAGAGAAACCAAAGAGATTCTGTTTTCTGAGGCTGCCCCAGAAGACTTATACACCCAACACTGTAACAAGAGACTGCAACAGGGCTATGGGTGTTACAAGCCAGGAACCAAGGACAAAAAACAAAAATATACATTTTTTCTCTATATAACTCTACAACCATCATATATTAAAAAAAAAAAGCTTCTTCTACATAAACCCACCCTCTCTCCCATCACACTTCTTTAATGCTTTTCATCACCCTCATCACTACTGATATAATTTATATTTATTTGCTTATTTCTGTCATGCCCACTAAAATGCTGTTCTGTGACCACAGGAACTTTGTTTTGTTTATTGTTAGATTCATGGTTCAAAACAGTAATTGCCATAAAAGAGGTGCTCAATTACTATTTGTTGAATGAATGAATAAATATTATATTCAACCACTTATTGTCTATCTACCCAGTTCTAACCCAATGTTTTCAGTGTGAAGCAATTATCTGATTCAGTCCCTTTTTTAGGAGCTATCAAAGGAAAGAATAGCAAGTTCCCATTTTTTTCTAACATTTATATTGTGGGTTCTGAGGATGGCAATGATGTCCATGATAATGATAATGATATGGATGATATTGTTTATAAATATATAATATGTAATGATAATATTTATTGAACACCAATGATAACCTGAAATTTTATAAAACTATTTCTGATTTTCACACAACTCTTCAAGTTATACGTCGTCATCTCAGTTTTGTGGATAAGGAAATTGAAGTTCAGAAATACTAAGTGGCTTTTCCACATTGTCCGATCTAGTAAGTATCAGAGCTTGAGTTGGCATCCAGCTACCTCAGACTCCAACACCTGTGGTTTTGTTTAATTTTTATCCTATTATTCATCATGGGCCTGTACAGCAGATTTGATTCCTTATTGTTTCCTACGAATCAAATGGTTTCTGAAAACAACACATAAAATAATGCCCTCCTATAAATAATGCTCACAATTGTCAATGTCTCAGAGAAAGACCACTTATAGAATGCCCGAGCTTAAAGCTTAGAGATAATTTAGTCCAACTTCTATATTGTGTAGAACACTGAGGTCCACAGAAGTTAACTTGAGTAAAGTTGGTTTGCTGAAGGGGAGGTGTTGGGTGACATGGACAGAAGCCATATCTCAGATGACAGAAAACCTGGTTCAAAGCCAGGTTCTACCTCTTGTGTATGAACTGGAGTAAGATTCTTAACCTGTCTAGCCCTTGGTCTCCTCACCTTGGAATGGCTATATCTACTTTATAGAGTTCTCTTGAAAATTATGATTATACATATATATAGGCATATCATGTGTATTACGACACATGTATCACTTAGCACATAAATTACAGCCATTATTATGTAGTAGAGCCATTATAACACTATATGAACTCAAGTCCTCTTACACTCAATCCAGTATATCCTATCAATCATTCTTTCCTCAGAAGAAATTATTAATCTCCACAGGAAGGCACCCACTACTGAGTCAGTGTTCAATCCTGAAATCCAAATTTTCAATCTTCCTCAACACTAGGGCTTAAAGCAGTGGGACTCCAAACAATAATACTAGGGATATCTTTGTTGCTTTCTAATTTTGTTACAGCACTGACTTTAATTGCTGCTTTCTGAGAAGGAAATGACAGGATGAAAGAAGGAAAAATGGAAGCTTCTAAAGTGATGGAATGAACACTCTCCGACACATGAGCGTGGATGCACTAAACTATTTGAAAAATACACTCCAAAACATGAGTATATATATATTTTAGGGCTTATCAAACTCCTCCAGAAACAAAAGAAACTGCTCAGAAGGAAAGGAGAAAATTATCCTGGTTATGTCTATTAATATGCTCCAGGGATGAGCACAAAACACTCTCCCTCACAGTAAACACAGCCAGTTTCTCATGAAATTTATAGGACGAGAAGTTAAAAAAGGCAACGGCACCTGCAAACTGAGGAACTAAGTAAATTCGTCCACACCCTGCTCACAGCCTTCCCATGGTTCCCCATCAGCCTAAGGATAAAGCTCACACTCCCTGGTGGCATTAACACCGTTGCAGAGGGGGCCTGTCTAACTGCCACTCAATCTTCGTCTTTGTCACTCACTTTCGCTCCCTCGTGATGGCCTCCAGACCTTCGCAGAGGCTGTTCCTTCTGCCTGGGACAAGTCTTCATTTCAATAAAAAAAAAAATACAGAAAACAAAAATGAAGGTGCAAACTCCTGTACATTCTGGCAGACACAAGGTGAGCTTTGAAGGTGAGGGAATTATTTTAAGCAGTGGAAACTGTACTTAAGGTTTGGAGTAAGAAAACCTACCTCCACGGTGGCTCACGCCTGTCATCCTAGCACTCTGGGAGGCCGAGGCGGTAGGATTGCTCAAGGTCAGGAGTTTGAAAGCAGCTTGAGCAAGAGCGAGACCCCGTCTCTACTATAAATAGAAAGAAATTAATTGGCCAACTAAAAATATATAGAAAAAATTAGCCGGGCATGGTGGTGCATGCATATAGTCCCAGCTACTTGGGAGGCTGAGGCAGGAGGATCGCTTGAGCCCAGGAGTTTGAGGTTGCTGTGAGCTAGGCTGACACCACAGCACTCACTCTAGCCTGGGCCACAAAGCAAGACTCTGTCTCAAAAAAAAAAAAAAAAAAAAAGAAAGAAAACCCACCTCTAACAACAAACCAGTTAGAAAATTAAGGCATGTAAAGTTTATTAAAAATACACAAAAGTAAAAATGCACTGGCATCATGCAAAATACAAGGTAATTCAAAAAGAATTCAGTATTTTTAAAATTATATTGCTCAATCAACCAGATTATAGAAATATGTGGTTTGCAGGAAGATCGAATTAAGAACCTCGTTTTGTAGTTCTCTTACTCAGTGGCAGTGAGTAAGGCTGCCATTTCCCCTGCCAACTGTGATGTGCTAAAAAGTGCTTGCAATGAACGTGACTACAGGATCAGCATGTGCCTTGTGACAGGGGGGGCACATCTTGAATATTTGTAAATTACAGAAATGGCAGTCATGGTTCCTTTATAATTTGGTTTTGACCAAATGTTGTTATACAACCTCGTCCCTGAGTAATACATTTTTTAAAGAGTTCAATTCTTTTTGAATCACTACACATAAACACTAAAACGAATTAGCTGGGCACCTCTGATTAGTGATTTAATTTACCCCCCCCCCCCAGCCTCAGAATCCAGTACCGAATCCAAAAGAAAACCATAGAGTTTGCTTAATGAAAATAATTTTCAGTGCTATCTCCTATAGCACAAAGCTCTTCTCTTATCAAAATAGGGTGAACAGTAAACTCTGCTCTTTAAAGTCGTTGCTTTGTACAACCATCTGATCCTGATATCCTTTTCTACTGGTCTAAGTGTTTGTGTTTGCTCATTCCTCTCTAGCGGATTTTAAAACACAAATCACTGCAGTAATTCATTTTTTATTGTTCTCTTGCTCAGCTTCAACACGTATACAGTAGTAGTATTCACTCTTCAGGGGGATAATGGCATTTTTGGAGATTTTACTGTAGTCATTATTCTTGCTTCTTTATTAAGAGACTTGACTTTAATCTTCTGCTTTAGCTATGTGGTTTATCTTATGAATATTAATATACAACCCAAAGGGATCTATCCAGTGAATATGAATTAGAGAGAGCTTTTTCATACTGAAGAAAAAGCAAGCCATTTTCTGGTATGCACATCTTTCTGGGGTGTACGAGCTCTAATTTAATCAGCATGTAGTCATCATGTACGCCACCAGCACTCCAGGCCACGAAGTAATTGAAATGATTCAAGCTTGTTTAATAAAGTAATTTCAATTATAGCAGGAGTTGAGTCAGAAAATGTCAGCTGTACAAAGTTTATGCTGCCTGGAATCAGCAATAGGGCACCAAATGCTCATATAGAAAAGGCCATTATGGGAATGAGTTGTACTCTTTTAGGCTTTGAAATACCTTTGTTCACATGAGACTAACTTCTCTTGAGTGATCTGTTAGTCAAGAAGGCCAAATTTAACTTTTTTCCTGAAAAACGATATAAAGAAATTTACTTAGAGCCAAGAACTTTGAACTGAAAGTTCCCAAAGTCCATCCTCTTTTGTCTAAACATAATTATCAACTGATACTTTGCCACAGTCCCCACCACTCCCTAATGTCTCAACCCAAGTCATCATTTATGTTTGGAGCCTTTGGTAACAGAAAACATCTCTACATCCTTTCCTTCAATATATTGGAAGGGAAATTACACAGGTTTTCATTATAAAATATAAGTGTGTAATATATATTTAAAGTCATTTTTCATCACTGAATAATGCAAAAACATTCCAAAATTTCTCAATATAGTTCTGTCAGTCTTTCATAAATGGCAGACTATAACATGTTTTCTTTTAACTTTCTTTCCTTTCCTCTTTTCCATAATTTGTTTTACCCTTCTAGCCAGAACTTCTTCTGGCATATTTTACCCATTCAAAGACCTGAGTAGTTCTAATACCTCAAAATATTTGCTCCCCAAATAATTATTCTATTATTGTTCTTTTTCTTTTATTTACCCTTTTCTTTGATTAGAAGACTTCTTTTTTTTTTTTTTTTTTTTTTTTTTTGAGACAGAGTCTCGCTTTGTTGCCCAGGCTAGAGTGAGTGCTGTGGCGTCAGCCTAGCTCACAGCAACCTCAAACTCCTGGGCTAGAACGATCCTCCTGCCTCAGCCTCCAGAGTAGCTGGGACTACAGGCATGCGCCACCATGCCCGGCTAATTTTTTCTATATATATTAGTTGGCCAATTAATTTCTTTCTATTTATAGTAGAGATGGGGTATCGCTCTTGCTCAGGCTGGTTTTGAACTCCTGACCTCGAGCTATCAGCCCACCTCGGCCTCCCAGAGTGCTAGGATTACAGGCGTGAGCCACCGCGCCTGGCCTAGGAGACTTCTTTGTGTTAATATATACACATATTTCACTTAATTACCACCATTCCAGTACCTAATGCTATTCCTTACCCATAACTATTGAGTAGACAGAAAGTTGGGACATCTATTAATATTCACAGTTCACAATTATATAACCCAAAGGGTCTTTTAAAATCTTTTTTATTAGGTTCATTTGTTCTCCTCCAAACAACTCTCTCTGACTGGGATCACATTTAGTTTAGGTCAATTTTATTAATGTAAACAATAATCAATTTTAGAAATGAAGTACCGGTTGTCTCCAAAGATTATGCAACTCTTGCTTGTTTCTTCAACGCTACCGCTGTTGGAATATTCTTTTGGTCTAGTTCTGAGAATCAACATCCATGGACATCAGAGAGGGCTGTTATTATGCCAAATAAAGACAATTAACGTCTGTTCTAAAAATACACACACAAAAAAAAAATTCCTCAGGGACTTCTACTAATCAGCTATAGTTGTGTCATTGAACAGTGAAACTTCAGTTGAGACAGTGAGGACATGCAGTGAGATAATCCGCATCCAATGTATTCATTAAATGTATGTGTGGTCATATAGTATGGTCATTTAACATCTTACCTAAGTGAGTAGGAGAATTAAATATAATCCGACTATATTTTTGACAAAGGCAAAATTCTCCCTGAAGTTGAGTATCAGGATTCTCAAGTGAAATTTCTTCTTCCGAGATTGGGTTAGTTGGTCTTTCCTATAAAAACATTTCCAAACATGTATTGGAAACCAATGGGATTACATAAGTTAATATAAAAATATTTGCTTTCTGCACAACTTTTAGTTTAACCTTTCTTTAAAAATCCTACTTCCCATCCCTCATTGATCTGTTCTGAACCCTAGCTAATAATACCCTCAGTTGAAAACCATAAAGAATAAAAGCTCCTAGTTTATATAGTACCTTCCCTTTATAATCCTCAAAGGAGTGTGTAAATGCAAGATCATTATGAGGCCAACTTTATAGATGAGGAACTTGAGGCTCAGAGGAGTAAACAGCATACCCAAGGTCAGGCAGTAGTTGAGTTTGAAAGAGCGAAGTCCTCCTAAATTTTAACTTACCTTATTACCCAGAAGGCCATGCTACTGCTTTAGTAAGGAAAATGTGCTTTTATAAGTGTAGACACTAAAATTTCCCTGCTTAGCACTTTAGAAAATAAAAAAGAATTGAGCCTCTCTTGGGTCTTTGCTTCCAAGATGACAAAGAAAAGGAGAAACAACAATTGTGCCCAAAAGGGCCACAGCCACATGTCGCCTATTTGCTGCACAAACTGCACCTGATATGTGCCCAAGGACAAAGCCACTAAGAAGTTTGTCATTCAAGACAAAAAACAATAGATGTTGGCGCAGATCCCAAGAAAAGGGAATGCTTATACACTGTTGGTGGCAGTGTACATTAGTACCAACTCAATGGAAAACAGTGTGGAGATTCCTCAAAGCACTAAAAGTAGACCTACCGTTTGAGCCAGCAATCCTACTACTGTGCTTCTACCCAAAGGAAAAGAATTCATTATATTAAAAAAAAAATTGCACCCAAATGATTATTGCAGCACAATTCACAATTGCAAAGATATATAATAGAATCAGCCTAAATGCCTATCAATTGATGAGTGGATAAAGAAAATGGTGAGTGTGTGTTTGTGTGTGTGTGTGTATATATATATATTTTTTTTATATATATATATATATTTTATATATATATATATAATAGAATACTACCCAGTCATGAAAAAGAATGAAATAGTGTATTCTGCAGCAATTTGGTTGGAACTGGAGACCATTATCTTAAGGGAAGTATCTCAGGAACAGAAAAACAAATACCGCATGTTCTCACCTATAAGTGGGAGCTAAGCGATGGGTACACATGGTCATACTGAGTGGGACGATAAACATTGGAGATTCAGAAGCAAGGAGGGTGGAAGGGGTCAGAGATGAGAAACTACCTATCGGGTACAAGATACACTGTTTGGGTGACAAATACACTAAAAGCCCTGACTTTGCCACCATACAATTCATCCATGTAACAAAAAAACCCTAAATGTACTGAAATACATATTTTAAAAAAAGAAGAAGAAGTTCATCATTGAGAACATAATGGAGAGCACAGCTGTCTGGGATATTCTGAAAGCGAGTGTCTTCAACTCCTATACACTTCTTAAATGAAGCTACATTACCGCTTGAGTTGTGTCATTCTCGTTCAGGTAGTTAGGCATCAATTTTGTGAAACCTGAAAGGACTGACTACTCCCTCCCCAATTTAGACCTGTGAGGACTGCCCCAAGACCTCCACCAAAGCCCACGTAAAAAACTGAGCCCCTTAGGACTGAAGAAAAACTATCCTCTGGGAAAAAAAAAATACAATGAAACATATACTTTAAAAAGAGAAAGAGAGAGAGAAGTAAGAAATTAAAGGTTCAAATTCTTTCTTGAAATGAAATACTCATGACAATGGTATTCTTTGCTTAAATACTCTAATTTTTACATCATTTCAGAAGAAATCCTTTTATATTCAGAAGATTTTTGATGTGCTGAGCTAACGATACCTACTCCTTACTGAATAGCAATATCTACTTCTGCCTTTTTTTTTTTATGGCTGTGAAAAAGAGAAGAGATTTTTTTTTTAACATGACATGAAAAGCTTCTAAAGGGTAATAGTCAATTCACAATAGAAATGCAGACAAACTGCTAAAATTGCAAAGAGATAAGCTATGTAAAAAGAGTGCTTTCAATGTAAATCTTCCCAAGAGAGAAAATGCAACAAAATTAAAAAGTAAGAGGAAAAAAAAAAAAGGATTGTTTCATTTCTGATTTGATCATCTCTGAAGTTCTATGAGGTGTGTAGAATGGGCACCCTGCCCAATTCTTATGGGACCGTTGGGGCAACAGAGAAAGCAGAGTAGTATGTGGCACTCACAGAGGTGCAGGGAGAAGGTTCCAGCCTTTCCTGTCTTCCATCTGGTTTCTCAGAGTTCCTGAGAATTCACTGAGGCCTGGGGAGCCCCTCATCCAGGTGTCCCAACTGCAGGTGACATGGGGTCCCACGCATACCAATGCACCATTAAACACTGCTCTCAAGACGACATCTCAATGTCAGCTCTCTGCTATTCCATAGGCATAGACGCTGTCAGAAGCAGTCACAGACCCAGAGGCCTAATCACCTCTAATACTGATGGAATATTTGTCATCCTAATAGTGATGAAGAAAACTGAGCTCTGTAATTCACTGAAATGTACATTTGTTGTGATTTGAAGACACATCTGATAATCTACAGACTCAGCTTAAGTAATAATCACACTCTTCAACCCTCCTCCTTCACCCACTCTCAGCAGAAAACTTCAACTTCTACTTTGGAGAAAATAATGTCAGTGAGATCCAGCTAAAATTATTTTCTACTCACCATCTCCCATACACACTTTATACACAACCATGCAACCCTTATCTTCATCCACACACAACCATACCTCCTCAACCCCGTTTTGGTGGAAAAATCCCCCTTCCTCTGACCAGAGAAGCCAACGATTATCAAAATCTGTCTTTCTGGGAGAGACGTCCTGAACTTGGATGGCTACTGAGCTGCCATTTTGTTATGGTTCCAGGCTGCCATTTTGTTATGGTTCCAGGCTGAACTGATTGAACTTCCGTTCTGTTCTTGCCTCTGCTATGTAGCAACTACAAAACTCCCCTGAATTTTCCCAGTGTCAGCAACCTCTAAGTAAGCTTTCAATAATTGGTACTATTATTGTAACTATTATGATAAAATAGAAGGGGTCTATAAGTGTTTGGGGATAATTATGGGGGTGACTTCTCTCCTAAAGCAAAAATTGAGCTAGTTTCTCTACTTTGGAGAGTTGATTTCTTAAAATTAGTAGAGGGTAGATCCTTTGGGGGCACTGGGCAATAAACTCTATATATTTTCATGAAAGCAAAATGAAAGAATTAAATGTAAAAAAAAAAAGCACTGGGCAATAAACTCTATATATTTTTTAAAAAGTAAAATGAAAGAATATCAAGAGAAACCTTTGTAGAGAAAACTGAGTGACCATGAGGCATTGCAAAGAATGGGAATGAGAAGAGTAGACACTCAGTACTGCCTTTTTCTTGGGGAGGAGAAAAGGGCATATTTTAGACTTGATGTTTGAAATGCTATTTAGAGAATTTTTAACACTATCAGGTAGAGTTGCCTTCTGTCCCTCTAGCTGTCTCCCAGAGTGTTGCTTATAACAGAATGTGGGGAAGCTGAATAATATATAAAAGAAAGAAATTTATTTCTTACAGTTCTGGAGGCTGAGAAGTCCAAGCTTGAGGGGCTGCATTTGATGAGAGCCTTCTTGCTGGTGGGGGCTCTCTGTTTTTCTTTTATTTTTTTTTCTTTCTTACTTATTTACACAAACAGATCTTTCTGTAAAATGTGGGGACTCTCAGAAGAGTCCCAAGGTGGTACAAGATGCTAGCTAGCTCAGGTCTCTCTTCCTCTTCTTATAAAGCCAATAGTTCCACTCCTATGATAACCGGTTAATCCACTAACTCTTTAATTGATTAATCCAGGAATGGACTGATCCATTCATGAGGGCTGATCCAATCACCTCTTAAAGGACTCACCTCTCAATACTGCCACATTGAGGATTAAGTTTCAGCATGAATTTTAGAGGGGGACATTCAAGCCATAGCACAGAGTCACTGTCCAAGTTCTCCTGAATTAAGATGACTGTCCCACCTCAGACAGCAGTTGCTCTGACCACCGAATCCTTTCTCAGCATCAAAGACATGTTTCTTTTTTGTTTTTGTTTTACCAATGCCCGCCATAAATACTAAAGACTGTCAAATGTCACACAACAAAAAAACAAAGCCTCCCCTTCTTCAGAGAACGGATGCAACCATAAATGACCCACCTAACATTAGGATCCTAGGATTCTAGGATTGGAGTGACCTTCTGTGGTTCTTCTGTCCCATCAAGGAAGAGGTACTGATCACTTTCTCCATCTGGTAGCACGTGGCATTTGCCAATTTATTAGACTTATAATTACTAAACTCATGTAGGTACAGCTAAAGGCATTTTTCTAACATTTGTCACTTTAAGAAAAGGGACCTTTATAGAAATTGTTCATTCTTATACAGTCCACTCCAAAATCCACTAATTTCCTCTTTCCATTCATCTTCCAGAAATCCTATATCCAAGACAAATGGGATTTAGTATAGCATGCTTTCAGTGATACCACAATGAGCAAGACTATTTTAAGAATTCTATTCATCCATTCTCAATAAATATTATGATACTAGCACTTAGGCATTTTAAAGTGAATTTCCTAGGCAGATCTCAAGCTCTTAAGCAATGCAAATGCATTAAACCTCCTCATTCCCTTGCAAAACAAGCTAAGGAGCCAGAGCTAAAGCATGATTTCGATAATGCAACTACATGGCAAGTCACCTAGAAATGGGCCATCTCTTAAAAGGAAAAGGGGTGGGGGTGGGTTAAGTTATGATAACAGCAAATTGATTTGAGTACTAGCACTCTCTCATCCATTTCCAAGCCCCATATACCAGGAAACATTGGGTAACAATGAAGGATTCACTTACTTGTCAATCAGTTATTTAAGAAACATTTATGCCCGGGCGCAGTGGCTCACGCCTGTAATCCTAGCACTCTGGGAGGCTGAGGCGAGCAGATCACTCAAGGTCAGGAGTTCGAAACCAGCCTGAGCAAGAACCAGACCCCGTCTCCACTAAAAATACAAAGAAATTAATTGGCCAACTAAAAATATATTGAAAAAATTAGCTGGGCATGGTGGCGCATGCCTGTAGTCCCAGCTACTCGGGAGGCTGAGGCAGAAGGATCGCTTGAGCCCTAGGAGTTTGAGGTTTCTGTGAGCTAGGCTGATGCCACGGCACTCTGGCCCGGGCAACAGAGTGAGACTCTGTCTCAAAAATAGATAAATAAATAGAAAATAAGAAACATTTATTAGATGGCTATGAGATGCTGGGCACTGGATTAAACCCTGAGGATATAATGGAAAAAAAAAAAAAAAAAACTCCTTTTCTTGTGAAGCATGTAATGAGAAGAAATATACATTTTTTTAAGAATAATAAAATACTGTGTAATAAGTAAAAGAATATAATTGTGTCTGGAATATAGAGATAGCATGTAGAACATAATGCATGACTTTATTTGTGTAACGAGATGGAAAGATATTCAAGAAAAATTGCCCTAAGATGTAATATCCAACATGGAAGGTTGAGTAGGAGTTTGACAGTGTTGTGAGTATTCTTTTTCCAAAGAACAGGTATCCTTAGTAGTAGTAGTAATGAATGTGTTGCATGCAACACATTTTCGTGGCTTTCCTGAAGACAGACTGAAAGATCTATGTGTGAGTTAGAAGATAATGGCCCTTTCTTCCTCCATCTGCTACTTCAAATATAGTGTTGTGAGGACCTAACCAGTAAATCACAGAGAAGTACTTCTTTTTATAAAGACATGACTGTCCTTATGGTCTCTGTTTCTTCTACTCTCACCACTGCTTGCAAAACAGAGCTGGAAAGTTAGAGCAGGAAAAATGGCCAACCCTGGCATTTTACAAATGAGGAAACTGTGAACCCAGAAGGTTGTTTCTTCCCAGACTCCTACATAGTTAAAAATAGAGTCCATTGCCCAGAGAAACTAATCAGATCAGACTCTCATTCCACGGAGAATCTCAAGGTCCACAGGTCCCTCTATTTCCCAGCCATATACCCAAAAGTTAATCAGACATGTGCTTACTTCATACAGACTATGAGCTGCTTAAGGGCAGTATCGCAAGATAGAATGGGTTTTGCTGTAGGAAAACTAGAATGATGTACAAGTATGGTTTTCTCTATCCTCTTACGGTGATTTAAAACATAGCCGTATACTCTTTGGTACTTCCCTCATTAAATATGTCCCCACCCCTTGAATCAAGTCAGGCTCATGACTACTTTAATAAATAGAGTTTGGCAGAAGTGATAACTGTGTGACTTCGGAACCTAACTCATAAAGATCATGAAACTTCCATCTTGTTCTCTGGGGCACGTATTTTTGGCACCTTGAGCTGCCAAGTAAGAAGAAGTCTGGCTTCTCCGAAGCCGCCATGTTGGAAGGCAGTCCAAGCCGCATGGAGAGGACACAGGTAGACATGGCAGCCAACATCCATTCTGTGCTCCGTCTGAATTCCTGACCTACAGAATCCATCAGAAAATAAAATGAGTGTTATTTTATGCCTTTAATTTTGGAGTGATTGTTATGCAGTAGTAGATAAAAGAAATATCCCTTCTCCCAGTATGTACATACACTCACTGTCCTTTAATGAAAGTCAATAAGATTTTTCTTAATACAGAAAGAATTTTTTAAAGATTTTTGCTTTTGCTTCTAGTGCCATGTTTCTTAATCCCTTTGAAATTATATGGTTCTTTAGTCATCACTTGAGTGATTCATTGAATGACTAGACCATTTTAATGTTTGTTTCTAAGTTAGGCATTTTGCTAATGACAAAAATATAATCTTTCAATGCCAGCTATTTGGAAGTAATTTCCATATAATAATAACATCTAGCATGTATATATGATTTTCAAGAGTTTTTCATCTATTATTGACTTTAAACCTCCCAATATTTCAATCCATTAGGTACTATTAGTATCTTCTCATTTTAAAGTAAGGAAGTTGAGCACAGAGAAGTTAGGTGCCCTTACCTAAGGTCACATACTGGTAAATAACAAAGCTGAGATCCAACTAAGGCAGTTTGTAACCAGAATCCCTGCTTTAAACCACTGAACTAAACTCTTTCTCTTCCTCTCTTTCTGTTCAACACACAGAAAGGCTAAGCTGCCAAGAATATACATCTCAGAGCCAGTTGTAAACACAGGACAGTAATCTCATAGCTCGGCTTCCTGAAAGATAGATCACATTTCTATTTTACCGTGAAAAGAAAAGAAAAAAGATCCGGAGGTCTAAAGCTACATAAATTAAAGAAGAATAAAGAAAACGTAAAAATCAAAAGGTAGACATGAAGCCCTGTGCAATGGACCCAAGTGAGTGACCAAGAATTTCCAGAAAGAGGACAGCCATCTTATGGCAAATCAGTTCCAAAGCATTTATATAAATTTATGAAGAAAGGAGAGAGGAGGTGAGAAAGGAAGAAAGAGAGGGAGGAAAGGTGGGAGGCAGGGAGGGAGGGAAACAAGTTTAATAATAACGGAACAGTTGAAGAGATTCAAGGCCAGTGTGTGTGAGGGAGGAAAGAAATATGAAAAAATAAATAGCTCAAAATAGGAAAACCAATTATAAATCCAGTTTGAGGGCTTACAAAGGACTTCACCAAGGGGGTACAAATAACAGATATCTACCATTGATAAAGTCAGATCATGAACAAATTTCCACTCAGTTAATTTCAGTGGAAAGAAATGCTCTGCAGTGATGGGCAAAAAAAGGAAATGTGGTTTGCATCTGGAAATTTTATGAGACTAAGTAGAGAGACTGATTATTTAATAATCTGTGACCCAATTATATCTAAATCTATTTCAGGTCTTCTATGCAGTGAAGGAACTACCATAGCAAATAAGATGGAAGAGGGTAGTTTGTGTTAACATTTAAGAAAAATACCATTTCAGCCATGAATAATATTGACTTTTTTTTAGGAAAGAGGAAGTTAATCTTTTATTAAAGGAACATGAAAAGTTAGTCAAACAAAATTTGAGAAAACTAATAAAGGGCCAAATGTAGAATTTTACAGAAAAGAAATAACACAAAAACTATTATACATAAATGTCCATTTTTAAAAAACCATTGCCATGTATAAATACCACTTTTAAACATTCTTTAGTAATAACAAAGGAAATAGACTTCTAGGAATCTCCTTCTTTTGGAAATGTTATTGATTTAAAATGAAGGACTCTGTAATATAAGCAGAAATATCCTCAAATACTCAGCCATTTATTAAATATTTATTAAATATCCATTGTGTACCAGGCACACTGCTAAGCACTGGGCATCTAACCAACTGACTTAAATCCTTGGCAAACATTTCCCAGAGAATATAAGAGAAAAATCTCTAATGCATCAATCCTTGGTTTAAAGTACAGGTCAGTTTTCCAATGACCCCTCTTGTATCTAATACTCGAGTGTTTTTCTGCCATAAAAGAAACATTCCTGCTCGGGAATGGTGGCTCATACCTGTAATCCCAGCACTTTGGGAGCCAAAGTTATGGGATTGCTTGAGGCCAAGAGTTCAAGACTAGCCTAGGCAACATAGGAAGACCTCATCTCCACAAAATAAATTTTAAATATAAAAAGGAAACATTTCTTCATGGCCTACTCTCATTATCATTTTATCCATGTGAATTTTCACAGGCCATGAAGAATGTCAATCCAATAGCATAAAAGGCTACTAGACTCAGAGAAAAAAAATCTTATGAACATAAACCTGGAATGAGAACACAGGTCAGCTGCCCACCGAAAGGCTGTGCTAGTAACTAGCTTATAGCCATGCAATCTTTTAGATCCTCAGTAAAATAAATAACATTTACAAAACTTTGCCTTCATTTTACAAGTGAGGAAAAAGTCCCAGAAGTGTTCGGATAATGAACTGGGGCTAATAACCCTGGCCTGTGCTCTTTCTACTTGCTATTACATGCTGCCTTTATTTTTCTTATCTTCTCTCTGCTCTTTATATAAGTAGGACCTCCTTAATTATAAAAATCCAACCCAAACTTGAGTAAAAGCAGGTAATTTATTGGCTCAAATAAACTAAAAAGTCCAGAGGTAGCAGGACTTCAGGCATGGTTGAATCCAGGTACTCAATTTACATTATTAGTACTTGGTTATTACTTTTTTCATCACTTGATTTTGTTTATCTCTGTCACCCCATTCTCAGAGAAATTCTCCCCTTATAGTTATATACTGGACCTCCAGTTGTCCTATCAAAAGCCATGAGGTTTTATCATATTGGATTAATTTGGGTCATGTGGCAATTCTCAGTATCCAGAAAGGAGAGCCAGCCCCACCCAAACCACATAGAGTGAGGGTGGAGAAGGGACGATTCTACTAAGAAAATTCAGGATACTGATATCAGAAACCTGGAAAATGGATGCTGAGCAGGCAATTAAAACTCAATGCTCATGCCACTCTTATACAACCCTATCTGTATGTCTGTCATTTGTATAAAATTGTATTCACTTTCTATTTAGGTGTCCTTATTCTTGGGTTGCTTGCTTCTTTGCTTTCATTTACAGGATTCACTTTGGAAAAGCTGCATTAAAGACGTGTGCACATGGCCACACACAACTGAGCAGCTACTTCCATGTCTAATTTCTCCGAATTACAGAAGAAGTATACCTCAGCTTTTACGTAAGCTTTTATATTTTTCATGCTCTGCAAACAGATAGAAAAGTGAAGCTTCATCTTAGACTTGTCCAGGATGTTCATACCTGAAAAATAGTGTGGACTAGGTCAAGACTGGGGAAAGTGGAGAAAAGAATTAACCTTGCATTGATGATTCTACCACCCACTCTCCTGCTACTCTGGAAAGAAATACGATGTAAGACCACGATGACTTCCCACCCTAGCATCCTTGCACCCAGATGATAAGAGAGCTGGAATGAAACTCACTCAGCAGATATCTAATAATATCTGCACTCCCCAGAAAGTATGTAGCTAGTACGGTCCGAAAGGAAAGATATTTGAACAAGCAGGTGGCAGAGTCGGCCACAGATCTGTCCCGGGTCGCTATAATATGCTAATTCCACAGTCTGCTTATCCTAGCCCACTCAAAGGGCTATAAACACTTCAGGCTGCTCATCACTGTGGTTACCACTCAACTATTTGTCATCTGCCTCCTCGGGTTATTTCTGATATTTGGAGTTCAGCCATTTATGTATATATTATAAAGATAAACCATTTTATAGGACATGAAACGAGCCCAATAAGATAGGGCTAGAATTGAAAGTTCTGGATAACAGAGCTCTACTTTAAAGCTTCATTCTTTGACTCACTTTAAAATAACGTTGGAGAGTGTGAGATTGCCAACTGTACCCCTTCATACTACGGATTTGTAATCGGCTGAGAAATAGACACAGCAGTCAACCGGATATCGAAATATCAGCTTAATCGCTGGCAGGACCAGTTTCAAGACTACACAGGGACCTGCCTCTACATGGTTTTTCTAATATTTTCCCTACAGAGTAAACCCATCCACCCTTTTACAACGTTGGGTCTCACTGCAGAAGCAAACTTCTCAGAATATACAATCATAAAAGGAAAACATGAGTGTACAAAGCACAGGCCAAGAGAATAAAGGTCAGACCCTCGGAGTAGAGCAGCCCTCCTCACCTGAACCTCACCCCGAAGACTGTGGACAGTAGATGTCCATCACTTGCCACCCCAGTGAGAAGATGAACCACTTGCTGTGGTCTGAATGTTTGTGTCTCTCCAAAATTTATATGCGTGAGACTTGGCAACGGGCACCTCCCAATACAGAAGTTGAAAGACATGGAAATAGTTGCTCAGTTGTGTGTGGCCATGTGCACATGTCTTTAATGGGGCTTTTTCAAAGTGCATCCCATAGATTAAAGCAAAGCAACCCAGAAGTTGAAAAGACTAGACAACTGCTCTCCGTGAACTCATAACCTAGACTTAGCTGATCAATGTCCCTTACCTGGGATATTGGCTCTAGATCAAGTGACTTAAAAAAAAAAAAAGGGACAAGAAGCAGTTCAGAATTCATTTACTGGTAATGGCAGTGCCCTGCGCCCCGTAGCCAGAGGTAGCAATGCCTAATATCTAGTAACTACAGCTGGGCTGTTCCTGGGCTGTGTGGCCCACCCTGGCTATGGTTCAGATCAGCAAATTCACTCAATCCCTGCCTGTGATGACTGAATGATATAGTTCAACAAGCCCCCAAGCCCCTGCCTTCCACGGCCGGCTGAGTACACCTCCCTGCCCCATGCAACTTGCTTTGGTCAAAGGAATTAACCAACATCATACACAGAAGCCTTAAATGTGCTTGTGTGGTTTGGCTTAATGTTAATATTCCAGTCCATTTTCCATAAGAAGAGCATGCCCTGAGGAGCTCCCTTCCTTTCCCAGAGTCCCAGGAAGAACATACACGGAGCACATCTTAACCCAACTCAAAACCTAGAGCTGAGCCCAGCCAACTTGCAACCCAAAGCAGAGCTTCCTGGCTATGTTAGTTTCTTACGGCTGCTCTAACACATCACCATGAAGCTATTTGTTTCAAACAATACAGATTTATTCTCTTATAATTTTGGAGGCCCACAAGCAGTTTCACTGAGCTGAAACCAAGGTGTCAGTGGGGCTGTGCTTCCCCTAGAGGATCTAGGGAAAGATCTGTTTCCTTGTTATTTCTGGCCTGCAGAGCTGGGTTCCCGGCTCACCACCCCTCCTTCATCTTCCAGGCCAGAAGTGTAATATCTTCAAATTCCTCCCTGCTGCCATCCCATATCACCTTTACCTTCTATGCCAAATCTCCTTCTGCCTCCCTTTAATAAGGATACCTGTGATGCATTTAAGGCTCATTTAGATAGTCCAGGATAATCTCCCCATCTCAAGGTCCTTAATTTAATTCCATCTTTGCCATATAAGGTAACATTCCCACATCACAGGAATTAGAACTTAGATATCTTAGGAGACCAATGCTCATCCAACCACCACAGGCAAGCCCACCCAGGAACCCCCAAACCACTCAATCTGCAGACCCATGAGAGTGAGAATTAAAAATTGCCCATCATTTCAAGCCTCTGAGTTTTGAGGTGGTTTATTATGCAGCATTAGTGTGACCATCGCTGATGAACACATTGCTCATTTTCTGAAAGCTTCCCCTTGATTCTCTATGTCCCCTTTTATCCACCAATAAATTTCTATTGTGCTTAAATAAACTAGAATTCGTTTCTATTATTTACAACCCAAACAATCTACGGACATATACAAACCGTCCCACGTCTGAGAAACTCAAACAGTAAAATATCCAGTGATAATGCTGAGAACATAAAAATCAAGCTGGATGTTTCTCTTAGTACTTGTACCATGATGATCTGTTTTGAGAAAATTGGCCAAATGGAGAAGTCAGTAGAGGTAGGAAATGTAGATGACTTTAAGTACTTTAAGTGGTTAGCACTTCTTTTCTATCCCAAGGCAACTAAATCAAAACCCTCACCTTGAGGTAGAGAAGGTGAGTAATTAAGATATGTCTTTTAACTCCGAGAGCAGTTGCTAAAATGATTGCAATAGTGTGTACTGTCTCAAAGAGGCAGTGACAGGAACTCTGACAAGACTATTGAATCAAATTAGTGGTGTTTTTTTTTTTTTTAACTTTATTTTAACTCCTAGTCATTTCTATCCAGAAGAGATTCCACAGGTCAGAGAAGTGGCAATGAATTAATGTCATAAAAAAGGTATAGAGACAGCAGGAAATTGCAGACTGTTAGTTAAGCCCCGTGATTCTTTGCCCTCATTTTACATCTTAAACAAAGTAAAAGAGGGCAGTAGATGGAAAGTAACTTAAAAATGCTCTGCTCTGTAAAGGGCAGCCAACAGAGCTTCGGGACATTTATTTGAAGTCAGGACATTAGTGCCAGGGTGAATAAAGGGAACGTAATAAGTTTACATTTTTACAAAGGGGCCTGACAGATCTATATCAAAGGAAGAATGTCCAAGAGACAGAGTGATGGGATAATAGGAAGTGGAATTAAAACTTGGCTTGCAGGGAGATAAAAGGGGATGATAACTTGGGGTACTTCCAAGGCAACGTGGGAGTAATGTGTGGTGCTGGGGGGCAAGTCAGAGCAAAGACACCTCTAATATTGAGAGAGGGCATAAACAAAGGAGATGCCCCCAGTAAGAACTCCTGCGTCTGCCTTCTTGGAAACAAAGAAAGACCCTACGCAGCATTTCATCCAAAAAATCATAGCTCTTTCTTCCAGAATCAGTTACTTGGACTAGAAAGGTCTTTCAGAGGACTGCTGACAAACGAACCAGCTGATGGGATGCGAAACCTCCTCCAAAAGAGACAGACAATCCGGATAAAATATGACCCAAAAAAGTAATGACCAACTGAGGTCAAAATACAGAAATGGAAATAGCCAGGTGCTTAAAAACAAAAAGAGAGTTCACAGGGCAGGAAGGGTGAGCTAATCCTGCAGCCTTCCTGTAGGGCTTTGCTCCTTGGCACCGGCCCTAGGAGCGAGGCCAGGGCTGTGACAAGGGTCCTGGGAGGCAGGGAAGATGGAACTGAGCCTCCCTTTTTAGTCCTGCAAGCCCCAAAGCACATTAGCAGGAAAACGCCTATTTAAAAAATGATCTCATAAATGGCCACCACTTAACCATCTGGCCAGATAAACTAAAACTCTTCATTATCCTCGCAAACTTACTGACTAGTGCTCCTTCTTGGATAGTAGGTAATTCCCTGGGATACTTACATATGTCCGCTTCCGTCAGCTGCTCTGCTTACCAACAGCCAATAATATTGGTTCTCAAAGCTGCCACTGCCTGGGTCCTTGTCATTTTAACTCCGTAATTAAATTACACATTGAGGTAGCTGATAGGATGTGAGTATGTAAAGAGACGGACTTACTATTTCTATAGAAACAACCTGGATTCTTTGGAAAGACATGATAAAGGTGAGTTGCTAAAAATATTGCTATCGAATTAGCTCTGAATTACAAAACTGTAAAAAGGGTTGGGGAACCTTAAAAATGTATAAGAATTATGCAGTCAAGGTCAGGGCGTGGTGGCTCACGCCTGTAATCCTAGCACTCTGGGAGGCCGAGGCGGGAGGATCGCTCAAGGTCAGGAGTTCGAAACCAGCCTAAGCAAGAGCGAGACCCCATCTCTACTACAAATAGAAAGAAATTAATTGGCCAACTGAAAATATAGAGAGGAAAAAAAATGAGCCGGGCATGGCGTGTGCCTGTAGTCCCAGCTACTCGGGAGGCTGAGGCAGGAGGATCGTTTGAGCCCAGGAGTTTGAGGTTGCTGTGAGCTAGGCTGATGTCACGGCATTGTAACCCCGACAACAGAGTGAGACTCTGTCTCAAGAAAAAGAAGAATTATGCAGTCAGATTGCTTAACAAATATCTATATGTTTCACTCTACTCAAGTTCCTTTAAAGAAAATGGGAATCCAAAACGATAAATTATGGGTTTTGGAAAACTCCAATTAGTACAGTCCACAAAATACCTGCAAATGAAGGGATATTTGACACATTTTAAGGTAAAATAAATATTTAAAAAGTGTATCTTTTTTTAATTCCTCATATTAACTCATGATGAAAATCCTTATTTAAAAATTGAATTTTTAAAATACTCCTGGCCGAATCTGTTTTTTTGTTTGTTTGTTTGTTTTGACACAGAGTCTCACTCTTGTTGCCCAGGCTAGAGTGAGTGCCGTGGCATCAGCCTAGCTCACAGCAACCTCAAATCTCCTGGGCTCAAGCGATCCTCCTGCCTCAGCCTCCCGAGTAGCTGAGACTACAGGCATGCGCCACCATGCCCGGCTAATTTTTTGTATATATATTTTTAGTTGATCAATTTCTTTCTATTTTTGGTAGAGACGGGGTCTCGCTCAGGCTGGTTTCGAACTCCGGACCTTGAGCAATCGGCCCGCCTCAGCCTAACCAGAGTGCTAGGATTACAGGCGTGACCCACCACGCCCGGCCTGAATCCGTTTTTAAATGGGAGTCGAAAGACTGTATTGCACTCGATAGATTTCTGACTTGGAAAAGTCATTCAAATATTTTGGCCTATTTTTAAATCCATAAAATGAAGGGAGTAGACGAGATCATTTCCAAGGCTGCTTCCAACTGGTGTGTTCCTCAGTGGCACTGTTCTCCTAGGAGAGGTGGCCTATTTGGAAAACCACTGAGATTGAGATTAAATTTAGGCGCAGTCTTCCCTCTGGCTGCCGCCAGTAGACAAGGCGCTACAAATAACAGAGAAGTCTCCCGGGGAAGAAAATGTATTCAGGTAAATCAGAGGACTAATCCGGGACACACGGTGTTAAGATCGAAACCCTAGCCTGGTCCTCAGCTATAACTAAAGCTCTTTGTCTCTTTCTCCCAGTGCAATAGTGCCAATTAAGAACAGAGTGTCAACTGAGAGAGGGGTATAATGGGAAATGCTGACAGATTCTTAATGTTAACAGCCAGAAGAGGGTTGCTTTAATAAGGTGTCTGGAAGCAAAGGAATTTTTTAAGGAATGGGGAGAAAGAGAAAATCACTAAGCAGAGATGAGATGAGCCGCAGGCAGGGATGGGCAATCGGATAGGGGAGTGCTGAGACTCCCAGCAGAATGGAATCGTGCTAGAATCTAGGCTCCTTCTTTTAAACCCCAGTCTGTCCTCACCTGGCCCATGTGAAGCCCATCCCTGGTTTAACTCTGCCCTTTTCCAGATGCTAGTGACCAGGACGCGAGTCCATCCCTCCTGTCTTTCCTAGGGCTATGTCCTTTCTGCACACAGAGGAAATGTCCGTGTGATGAAGCCGTTTTAAAAATCAAGTCATATTTAATGTTGCGCTTTCTAAGATCTCTTGGTGTGAGCGAGGTCACAGGAAGTAAAGAGGACATCTCAAATGGAGCATGAAAGCAAAAGATCCTTGGAATGACATCATGTAATAGGACCACCCTGAGGTGTATAGCAGGACCCCTCTCCAATCCTATTTTGGGGGTCTTGTGTTTTACTTGCTATGATGGAAAATTGTAAACAAAAGTAGAGAGAATAGAAAAATATTGCTGTCATCCTGCTTCAGTTACTACCAACATGTAACGAATCTTGTTTCATCTACACACCTCTCCACTTCTCCGTTCCTCCGATGGATTATTTTAAAGCGAATCCACACAGCGAATTATTTCATCCATGAGCATTTTGGTATGTGTCTCTGAGAGACTGCTGTAGCTCTTAACATAACCACAATATCATCATCATACTCCAAAAAATAACAATAATTCTTTAATCTTAAAAGATTCAGGCGGTGCTCAGATTTCTTTAAAGCGTTTCTAAAAACAGTGAGGATCAGGCAACCGACAGAGGACATGCGGAAAGCACCACTCATGGATGGTGAAGAGTAAAAATAATAGCGAAATAAAACAAGAAAACACCTTCGAGGCTCACACACGGTCGCATCAGAAATGCTCCCGAAACCCACGGCCAGCAACTGGATCCAGAGCCAGGCCACTCCTGCCACCTCCCTCTCTGCAAACTCTCGGGTCCCTCTACTCAAGTCACTCTGCCTTCTCTCGTCTTCTCCTTTGAGGCCACTGCATGTGATGCCTGCTTTGCTTGTAATTAAGTTTGGCCTGAATAAAAAAAAAAATCAGGAGAAGGCCCTGTATCAAATCCCAGAGCACAACAGCAAGACCAGATTTTTGTCACCCAGAAAGGCCAGTAGCAAGCAGGTCCAATCAGAGAGCGCCCGACAGGATCACTTGAGAAGGCCCTTTTGTGCTGACGATGGTCACCATCAGGTTCGCCAGATTCAATCTGCCGAGTACTGAAGACGTCAGAGAGATTCTTGCTATACCCAACCACAACGAGTAAGATGTGCAACATTTGGGGGATGGACACGCTTGAAGCTCTTACTCGAGGGGGGCATGGGCAATATACGTAACCTTAACACTTGTACCCCCATAATATGCTAAAATAAAATAAAATAAAAATAAATTTTAAAAATAAAATTAAAATAAAAAAAAAAAGATTCTTGAAAGCATCTGGGGAATGTATAAGGATGAAGAAAAAGTGTTCTTGAGTTGAATTTGTCTGGGTTCAAATCCCAGTTCTCCACTTATGTGGTGAATAAATTTGGGCAGCCTGCTTTTAGTTGTACCTCAGCTTTCTCAGATTTTTTTTTTTTTTTTTTTTTTTGAGGCAGAGTCTTGCTTTGTTGCCCAGGCTAGAGTGAGTGCCGTGGCGTCAGCCTAGCTCACAGCAACCTCAGACTCCTGGGCTCAAGCGATCCTCCTGCCTCAGCCTCCCGAGTAGCTGGGACTACAGGCATGCGCCACCATGCCCAGCTAATTTTTTTCTATATATATTAGTTGGCCAATTAATTTCTTTCTATTTGTAGTAGAGACAGGGTCTCGCTCTTGCTCAGGCTGGTCTCGAACTTAAGCAATCCTCCACCTCGGCCTCCCAGAGTGCTGGGATTACAGGCATGAGCCGCCACGCCCGGCCACTTTCTCGGATTTTAAATGAGGTCAAGAGGCTCTATCTCATAGGTTGATTTTGAGAATTAGAAGCGACAATGTACGAAAAACCAACAACCGTGGATGCAGGACTTTTAGTGCTAAAACTGGGATAGTACCAGGCAAACTGGGACCGCTGGTTCCCTATAACAGAGTATCTGGGACAAAGAAAGCATCCAGTAAGTATAAACACCTACCAGCAGCAGTAGCAGTTGAGGTTGAGTTGTGTTTTCATTCCTACAAAAAGGAGATTGATTAAATTATTAAATTGCTAATTTCCCAAGCAACTCTATAACACAATTTACTCTCTCTCCCTCTCTATCTACTGATTTTTCCAGATCTAGAAGTATTCAAATAAATTGAAAGAAGATACGTGTCTAATTTAGTGGACTTGATCCATGGTCCCCCAAACTAACTGGTGATCAGAATTTTCTAAGGGATTCTCTTAAAATGCAGATGCCTAAGGCCCCCCGAATTAATATATTTCCATTGGGGCATGAGAATCTACATTCTTGTTAAAATCCTTTAGCTAATTGTGATGACTAGCCGGATCTTGAGTCATTCCAAAATTTCTTCTAATCCTCAAGTTTTATGATTCCGAGAATTTCAAAATTTTCTCATTTCACACCAAAAATGTGTATATTCCCAAGAAGACCAAATGTCTAAGTCTTAAAACTTTCCAAACCTTTCCCTGAGTGTTTTGGGGGACATATTGTAGGGTTCGTGGTTTTGTTTTGTTTTGTTTTTAATTGGGTAAAGTAAAAATCACACCATCTGCTTCTGAGCCTCTGGTAGATTTATCCGAGGCAATTCAATCATTCTAGAGAAAATGAGTAACCGAGTGCTTGATTCCTCTGACAAGTGACATAACTCTGTCCTGTTCTCAAGCCTGTAGCAAGGTACTGGTTGTGACATTGGAGTCACGGAAGAATGTTTCAGCAGCTGTCCTACGGTCAGGGAAGTGGAGAGGTGTAAGTGATTTATACCAGGTCACATGGCAAGCCAGGGGGAAGTGCCAGAAATAGGATCTCGTGTCCCGCTGGATGGTCCATGGTACATGTCACATACCCTGAGGATATGGCTGCAAGGCCCTTCATCTGAGCAAAAATGCAGACAGGGGGACTTCCATTTAGAGGTTCATAAATGCTGCTCTGAAAGAAGAAGAAAATTCCCCTTTTATGCTCAGTCAAGCCTAAAGCAAGGTGAGGGAGTAAGGAAACGTCATATATTTTTATAAGATGAAAGACCACTATTTACTCACTTCCTGTCGGTCCCATAGAGGGACTTGTTTTGCTCAATCATTCTTCATGCAGTGTCTGAAATGATGCATCTTGGAAGGCAGGTTGGGGGGAAAAGATGATGGGTGATTCCTATAGCTGGCCTAGAAAAACGATATTTTTCATTTTCTTTATATAATAAAATCATTTAGTATTTAAGTTGATCAGATTTCTGGGTGCATGACTGCAGGCAGTCACTTCAAACGTATAATAAATAAAATGCTAAATGTCACTAGAGGGCCCGAAAAGAAAGATAATTTCTTTTCCCTAAAATCTTAACCTATTCCCAGAATTATTTCTGTTTAGGCTGAAACTGTGTCTAGTTATATATTTATTTTTTAAAAACTTTCATCTTTCTTTTGTCTAAGTTTCTGATACATGGTGAATTCATTCCTCAAGAGTAAGAATCAAGCTTACTTTTTACACACACACACACACACACACACACACACCCTAGAACCCGCCACAGTGCTCCACCAGGGTACTCAATATTTTGGAATTGTTTCAATTATGGAAATTCAAAACAAATACATATTAAATAACTTGGTGTAGGGAGGGAAATGGGAAAGCTGGGAAAAGACAAAGCATGGATCTGAGTAAGCCAGGGCAGGAGAAAGAAGAGGAAAGGATATGATACAGAGAGATCCCAGACTCCCTTCTAAGGGGTAGCCTGTTTCCAAAGAAATTAATCCTGCCCGTCAATGACCATGAACACGCAAAGTCCTCAGAATGGTATAATAATCTGTTTGGTCTCTCCTCTGCGTCACCTTTCCCTCCATGTGAGGGTTTCATCAGAGGAATTCCAGAAGTTTCTGCTTTCCCTGGATCCTTCCCATTTCCTTCAACTTCCCCAAATCTACCCTTGTCTCTTGAGACCAAGAGTGCCATTCAAAGATGTTCTTGCCAGATAGAGGAAGAATCCTACAGTTCACACGCAAGCTTAGCTCCTTTTTATCTTTCCAAATTGAAGAAGACAAATCTTAACCTTGCTAATATTGGAATGGCTCTTACAGCTTGACTTGGATGCACATTATGCAAATTCACTGTTTCTTTACTGTAACTAACAAAGAGCTTCTTTGTACCAAGAAGAAGGGGGTAAAAAAATCCTGTCCTGCTATGCACAGAAAGAAAGAAAATGGAAGATAAGAAGTTAGTTGCCTACTTTGTACTCAGTGCTTTATGGAAGAGAGTTGATTAACATAGCACTATGTTCTCAGGAAGCTCACAGTCTGGTGGAAAAGATAGACATAAATATCTAGCTACAATATGATGAGTTTTCTCTTTAAAAAAAAACATGCTTATATTGTCATGAGTTCACAGATTGGATGCAATTATTTTTCTCTGAAGGTACCTGAAAGACTTCATAGGGGAATGACATCATGACATTCCAAGCAAGCCTTCAAGTATGGCTTGGAGATGGGCAGGTGGAAACAGTGGGATGGAGAACACATATGCCACTCGGAAGGAGTCAAGCAAAACAGTGAGTGTGCTGAGCACACAAAGTGGATCAGAGAGAAGGATTCAGTGTGCAAAGATAGGTGGGGACCAGATGTCCCAAATTCACAAAGCAAAGGTATAATTATGACCATATGCATAAATTGCTGATCTGCCTCCTGGCCTATTAAAGAACACACTCTCGTATCTGCTTCATTCTGTATTTTTCCCATAAAAGCTTATGAGGTCTGTGGCCCTCTCACTCGACTAAAAAATGCATTTCCCCCTTGTTCTCCACCTCTTGTCCAGCCAGCTACCCTCCCCCAAGGGATGAATTGAAATTCACACTCCACATCCTTATTAGAGAAGGTAGAAACAGAGTCTTTCATTTTTATTTTTTCCCCTCAATTTGCTACTGACGAGATTGGAAGAAACTGCTCCTGCAATAGGTATTGATGCCTCCTCTTCCTTTATATTCAGTCTCTAACAATCGCAGCCAAAACCAGAAAGCTGGAGAGCGAGGGCTGCAATAGACAAGTATCCAGTTGTATGAATGTTTATGTTGGTTCAATATCTGATGGTCTTCTTTTTTTTCTGGAAATAATGACATTTTTGCCAAAATCAATAAGTTTTTGTGAAGGGAAAAAGCTAGACACATTACAGAGTTAGGTACTAATTAGAGGAGCCAAACTGATGTTGATGCAAGGTTCGCTCAAAACACAGAGTGCTGCTCCTACGAGATCCAACCATTGCTCGGTTTTTTATGTGCATTTGTGTTCGTGTGCTGCAAACACAGGTATTTTAAATTTAAGGTTAGAGAATCAATCGGTTTTTCATTTTGTATGTATTTATTACTTCTTCACTGTGTCATCTTCTGTTGGAGGAGACAGTAAATATTGGGAGAATATGGAGGAAGCTACAACGAGTTGCTTGGGTAACTCAACCTTCCTGATATTTCCACCATTAAAATAACCTTGGACCAATGGCATCTCAACTGACTCTTGCTGTAAACAGAATTCACTTACCCAGACTCGGGAACATTCCTGTTTTCCTTACAGAATAAACTATTTACATAGTAACTGAAATAATTTTCATCAAGGAAACTAAGTAATTTTGAGAAAAGATAAAAAGAATATAATGTATCATTAAAAACTAAGAAGAGATTTTTAGGGGCTGTTGATCTAGGATAGTACATAGCTGCTAAACAATCCTTAAAATAAGCAAAGAATTGGGGGAAAAATTGGAAATGGCAACAGCAAACGGCTTTACCCACCATGAAAATTGTTGGACACAGAAACACTTTAATGTAACCAACAGAGCTGAGCACATTTCTATTTTATCTACGAATGTGCCTCCAATGAGTAAACAAAATCCTGAACATAAATGGTTTCTGAATTCCTCCTTTTTCATGGTAATTTGCTTTTGTATGAGATATCTTTTTGACTGTCCAAATACAAAATAACCAATAGTAACAGCAGAAGAAACGGGTCCTCTCAACGAGCCATCTCTCTGACATGGAACCAGCAAGGCACACTGTCCTGCCTGCTCTAGAGAGACACCCGCCACTGCCAACGATCCTAACCTAGGCCAGAAACTGCTACCATTACAGAACAAAGCAATAATTCAGAAAGCTCTGAAGCAAGGTAAAATAAAATCTTTGGAATGCAGAAAGCAGCGGATTTAATCATGAGCGATCGCTGTACAATTGGGCGATTCTGAAGTCTCATAAAATAGTCCATCGTAAAAGGCTTGCTTGATCCTAAAGTCGGGGTGTCTAGAGCTAAGAAGTGGCGTGGAATGATAAGATCAGCAGAATGGCAACTAGCTTCCACTCCCTTGCTGCCTGGCAGCCTGAACCTTGTCTTTATAATCCTAATCAAATAATCACAAAATATTTCAGCTTCTGGAGATCACCATAGAGATGACAGTCCAAGCCCTCAACTCGTAGATGAGGAAACTGAGTCCCAGAAAGACTCCAAGGAGGTTTATCCAAAACCACCCAGAGCCAAAATTCCCCATTCCTTCACTTCTCTTTAATTGTATATAAAGAACACAAGGGTCAAGAATACTGGCACAATCCTCATCACCATTTATTCATTCGATTAGTGATTATTGTCTACTATATGCCAAATACAAGGCTGAAAGTAACAGATGTTACAACAAACAGTATCAGTATCGACTTCCTCTCTTTTAAAATAAAATACTGATAGTTTTCACTATAAAAATAATATACGCCATTGATAGAAATTTTGAAAAATACAGAAAACTTACAAAAAGGGAAAAAAATTACCTACCAACCCTCCCCCAAAAAAAATGCTTCAACGTTTGGTGTATTTCTTGCCAATCTTTTTTTTCTTAGGTGTAAGTTTTCATTCTTTCTTCCCTTATTCCCTCTCACACAGTTGTGATCATCCTGTAGGTATAATCATGTACCCTACCTCGTAGCATGCACATTCCCTCATGTTATCAAAGGCTCTTTGAAATCGTCATTCTTAACAGCTGCAAAATATATCATGGAGTGGATATAACCATCTGTCCAGTGTTATTTCCATTTAGGAGGATGTATGCACTTATAAATTATGAGCATCTTTTCAAAAAATATTTCCATATTTTGGAATACTTCCTTGGGAAATCCATCGATGATTAATCGACATCTCACTTTCTTCTATCGGATATTAGATGGCTGCTTCCTAAAATTCTCAGGATTGTGATTGTAGGTTAGAGGGGTATGACTCTTCTGGAAACATATCGCCTCGTGGTTTTTTGACAGAACACTTTGGCTGCCACTAAGGATGTGAGAATTGCTCAGTTTCATCGTCACCTTGACACCACTGACCTGCCCATTGCTCTCTCACAGTCAACATTCTCAACCCCTGTGTAGACTAGGATGGGTAATCCTGCTTGCGAAATGATCTGTCGTTAATGTAGTAGAGAATGCCCACCTTTTAGAGTCGCTTGATAAAATCCTGGACCTCCAGTATTTAAATTTGAATGCCAGATAAACAAAGAATACTTGGGACATACTTATCCCTAAAAAGTATTTGTCGTTGCTATGGTTTGAATGGGTGCCCCTTCCAAAATCCATGTTGAAACTTAATCCCATTGTGTTGGTATATTAAGAGGTGAGGACTTTGAGGGGTGATTAGGTCATGAGAGCTCCTCCTCTGTAAATGGGATTAAGACCTTTATAA
Source organism: Mirza zaza (assembly GCA_008750895.1). Taxonomy (NCBI): domain Eukaryota; kingdom Metazoa; phylum Chordata; class Mammalia; order Primates; family Cheirogaleidae; genus Mirza; species Mirza zaza. Next base: position 72,318 of record VSMD01066121.1, read on the forward strand.
AAGAGACTTGACACAGAATTCAGTCTCTTGCTCTTCTACTCTTTTTTTTTTTTTTTTTTTGAGACAGAGTCTCGCTTTGTTGCCCAGGCTAGAGTGAGTGCCGTGGCATCAGCCTAGCTCACAGCAACCTCAAACTCCTGGGCTCAAGCGATCCTCCTGCCTCAGCATCCTGAATAGCTGGAACTACAGGCATGGGCCACCATGCCCAGCTAATTTTTTCTATATATATTAGTTGGCCAATTCATTTCTTTCTATTTCTAGTAGAGATGGGGTCTTGCTCTTGCTCAGGCTGGTTTTGAACTCCTGACCTCGAGCAATCCGCCCGCCTTGGCCTCCCAGAGTGCTAGGATTACAGGCATGAGCCACCGCGCCTGGCCTACTGGCATCCAAGGAATATGATGATCCATATCACCCTGAACGAAGGTGGCCGTGTCTGAAACCCATGTCAGAGCTAGGGTCAGCTCCACCAGGACCTCATGGGCAGAGATGAGGAAAACTGGGCCCCAAACAACATCTGGGGACTATCTCCAGAAGTAGGATCCATAGATGCTAGGTGGGCAAAAATAATAATGGTCCATTGCACCCTGTTTATCTTCAACTTTGGAAACCCAAAAGAATGCCAAAAAGAAAGGTTCGGCAAGAACACTTGGATAGGAGAGAATCCAGATATGCAGTCAGTTCATACCAGATGCCACGTACAGCAAGGGACGGGTGACAGACAAAATCCTTAAGCACCAGTATGGTCCCGAGACTGACAACTAATAATGGACTTTGGCTGTTATGTCAATCAGTGGGAACCAGTGCATATCAGGCTGTGTCATTTGTCAGGCTTGGCGTAGATGGATTCAATACTTAGGAGACTCAGAACCAAACCAAATGAAACACTTTGAAGACAAGGAAAGAAGAAAGCAAAGCAGAGAAGGACTGAGATTATCTTACGTAACTAAGCCTTTTAGAGTGACCACAAAATAATTCAAACTCAAGATTAACAATTAGTCACAATCATTTGTTCCTACCATCCGTTGGTAAGTGACTCAATTCCTTTATCCTTTTTTTTTTTTTTTTCACTTTCCTTATGAATCTGGAAATCATGTAGGCCAGAAACTTAAGATTAGAATGGACACGGGGTATGGTGCTCTCCACAGTTCCAGTTTCCCAAGCAAATTTTCACAGGGAATATGGAACATGTTTTCTGAAAATTTTTTCTCATAGGCTAATGATCCCCTAAGGTGATTACACCATAGACCACCCCCACTGGATGATGTCCAAATGGAATTTTGTTAAGTCTAGCCATATTCCCAAAGCAGCCCAAACACAGATCTCTCTCTCTCTGTAAAAGCAAAATTTCACTGTGTAAAGCGAATCAGAATCCTGTGTTTTGCTTACCTAATGGACAGAGGATCATAATAAAAGATTGGGACCCTATAAACTATTTATCGAGGGCTGGCTCACCCTCCTAGCATTGTGCCGGCAAAAAAAAAGAGGACACCAAAAGAAATAGAGACACACATTTCCTGCTATTCAGGCGCTCACGACTTTATCAGGGACTTAAGTCCTTCACACAAATGGAACATTTAAAGAAGAAAACAGAAACATAGAAGAGCAATATAGGTGCTGAGTGGTGTGATACATCCTGTAAGAGCCATAGAGAACAGGAGGAAAAGGATTTCTAGCCATGAAATGCTCCAGCAACCTTGGATGAGAGAGGGTGATGAAGACACAGCCAACATCGCTCACAAAAGTGGTGGAATCTCTGTCCCTTCCCACTCTCCGGGGAGAGAGAGCTCTCATTCCAGCCTTGCCAGCATCCCCCTCTTCTACCTTTGGCAAATTGCATCGCCTCTCACTGCCCTCCCTGCAAAACAAGAGCGACCATATCAAAGAATAAATAACAGGGAAATCAGGCCAGGCGCGGTGACTCACGCCTGTAATCCCATCACTGTGGGAGGCCAAGGCGGGCGGATTGCTCAAGGTCAGGAGTTCGAAACCAGACTGAGCAAGAGTGAGACCCCTTCTCAACTATAAATAGAAAGAAATTAATTGGCCAACTAATATATATAGAAAAAATTAGCTGGGCATGGTGGCGCATGCCTGTAGTCCCAGCTACTCGGGAGGCTGAGGCAGGAAGATCGCTTGAGCCCAGGAGTTGGAGGTTGCTGTGAGCTAGGCTGATGCCACGGCACTCTAGCCTGGGTAACAGAGTGAGACTCTGTCTCAAAAAAAATAAATAAATAAATAACATAGAAATTGAAGACTCTGTAAAAGATGAGGGTCTAATAAATCCTGACTACTTAGTGCCCAGCCCCACAAAGGACGCTACACCGAACATATGGCATCTGGGTCTGTAGCTGGTTATGTATCACCAATTGGGTTGAATCTGTCAGGGAGGTGAACGGGTTCGCTTACACAGTCTGTTATTAATTACTGTGAAGGATATTCGAGACATTGAAATGCAGATAATTTCTCGGATTAAGCGCCGACATTTGCCCCCGTGGTAACGTGACAGCATAATTGTCATCAGCAAGACCATGTTTTTCTTCTACTGAAATGAAAGAATAAAGTACTACAATTAAATATTTTGGCCAACACAGTGATTAAAGGGATATTTATGCTACCGGGGTGGTTTCTAAATCAATTTTGGTGCTTTCATCTTATCACGCAAATCATACAGAGGAGAGAATAGTTATTCTTTAAATAAATTTACTTTTGTTTAAAAAAAATAAAAACTTCTTTTTAAAGAAGATGTGTTTTTTTGGAAGCTATGTTCATAGTCACTTTGGTGTTAAGCCTTTCCTTTATCTTTGTTGTTGTCACTGTTGTTATTAAATATGTACAAAGGAATATTTGTAATGCACAAGGTATGAAGAATAACAATGGAAAGAACATTATGTAACCGTCATCCAGTTTAAAGAACTAGAGCATCACTTTCATGCCTCCTGCATGATCCACCTTAATCCCAACTTCTCAACCACTACTCTAAATTGTGCATTAATCAATCTTTTGCTTGTCTTTATTGCATTACATATATGTATGTATCTCTAAGCAAAGTTATATAATTTTCCATGTTTTATATTTTATTCAAAGGGATTATACTGTATACACTCCTCTGCAACTTGTTTTTTTTTCCATTCAACATTATGTCCAAGAGATTCACCTTTTTTTTTCCCCAATAAAACATGACATTGTGGTTTTGTTTATTTTCGCATATTACAGTTCCAATAAAGCCCCAAATCCTTACATCAAATATATTCTTCAATGTCAGAAGGGCATGCAAAGATATGTTTCCTAATGAAAGATTTATCTTTTATCTGACAGTGATGATTTAGCCAGTGCTGATCTCTTCATCCTCTGTTCCATTAGCTCTTACTGGATTGTGAATGCACAACCACATCCCAACTCATTAGTGACAAGAAAGCTGAGCCATCAAGTGTGGCTGACACTCCAGGAAAGAGGTCTGTATTAGAGCAAGGTCCGGGATCCACGTACAAGCTGAGTTGGCTTTTTCTTTTCTTTCAAGCTTTATTGATCTCAGGAAGAAGTGAAGGCCTGATCTCTGGACTTGTAGTCTTGGCTGCTGCTGGAATTTCCACCTAGATGTGCCACAAGCATTTCATCCTCCACGCATCCACAACTGAACTGCTCGTCTGCCCCGAGATCTGCTCTTCCTCCCAAGAGATTCACCCTTGTTGATGCAATGAACAATTAGCAGTGGTTCGTTCATTTTCATTGCTGCATAGTACTCCAGGGTGTGGGTATTCAGTGGGACGTACATTGCTGCTACAAACATTCCTTCCTGTGTTTCCCAAAGAACATATCTAAGAGTTACTTTAAGAAGGTGTTTTCTAGACGAGACTCCACCCATCAGTGAAGTCAGTTTAGTAAAATCTCAACTGGCAGTATACAGACTAGAATCAAAAATATCAGAGTGTAATGCAAGTCACCTGGTAAGTTTCATGAAACTTTTGTTTCACTGTGTGTGTGTGTTTGTGTGTGCATGCGCACACATGTGCTGTGTTGTGTTATGTTGTTAAATGTATATCTTACTCTAAGGCTGAGATCCCCAACGCCTGGGCCGAGGACTGGTACTGGTCCATGGCCTGTTAGGAACTGGGCCACACAGCAGGAGGTGAGTGGTAGGCAAGTGAGTAAAGCTTCGTCTGTATTTACAGCTGCTTCTCATCGCTCACATCACCATATAAGCCCATCTCCTGTCTGATCAGCGGCAGCATTAGATGCTCATAGGAGCATGAACCCTACGCAAACTACACATGCGAGGGGTCTAGGTTGCATGCTCCTTATGAGAATCTAATGCCTGATGATTGGAGGTGGAGCTGAGGCAGTGATGCTAGCGCCAGGGAGTGGCTGCAAATACAGATTATCATTAGCAGAGAATTTTGACTGCACAATAAATGTAATGCACTTGAATCATCCTGAAACCACTCTCCTTTCCCCTCACCAGTCAGTGGAAAACTTGTCTTCCAAGAAATCTGTCCCTGGTACCAAAAAGGCAGGGGAATGATGCTCTAAGGCTTCTTAGCATAAGTCTCCGTCAAGAATGTTTAAGAAACGGTGCCCTAGGGCAGAGCTTCCCAACGTGTAGGGTGCACACAAATCACCTGCAGATCCTGATTCAGTGGTCTGGGCTAGGGCCTGAGACAGTGCATTCGTAGTAAACATCCAGGTAACCATCTCCTGCTGCTATTGTTTGGGAGACCACCCTTTGAGCACAAGGTGCTAAGCTAAGGATGTTATGATGGTTTGTTTGTAGGATGTACACATGATCATCTTTACCGGATTAAACCAAATTTTTTCCCAAAGTTGTTGCACCCATTTTTAAGTTACTACTGATCCATATTTTCACCAAACATTAGTATTAACAAACTTTAACTTTGCAATTGACAAACATAAAAGGGTATCTCTTTGTAGTTCTAATTTGCATTTTCCTGATTATTCATGTGACGGAGCTTATTTTCGTAAGATTATTGGCCATTCATCATTTCTCTTGAGTGAAATGCCGGATCAAGTCTTTTGATCATTTTTCTATTGAGTTGAATTTTTCAGATGGATTTATAGGGGTTCTGTATATATTCTAGACACTTATCCTATGACAGTTATATATATTGAAAATATCTTTTCTTCCCAGTCTTCTGACATTTGCTTAAAACCACAAAGGCCACTGAATTCCAGTTCTTTCCTGTTGCTAGTGGTCTTACCTGTGCACCCAGATACCATGAGATGAAAAGATGGGATCTTACTGAGACAGGCAGGCTGCCTTCCAAGGGCAGGAACAGAGTTCTTTTAGTGTCGTACTTCTGTGCTGCTCCACAGGGTTATTGAAAAAGCCTTAAAATTGAGGGACCCACCAGCAAACAGACTGAGCATTTGGAAGACACAAATAGCATACAGTTAAGGATCAGCAGAACTATAAACCCCAGACAGTGTCTCCAGAAAACCACTGAGCTGAGCTAAGTATTAGACAGGGCTAGCACCTGGGCCAACCCAATGGTTGTGTGATCTGTGGGTCACATGCTCAGAAGAACCCCCAGCTTGGTTTAATGCTCTGTTGTCGCCATCTTAAAATCCTTACTAATTTTTGAATAAAGGGCCTTGCGTTTTCGTATTGCCCCAGGCCACACGAATTATGTAGTCAGTCCTGGTTGTGGTGGCCCCGGGGTAGGGGATGTGTACCCCAGGAGAATAGAAAATGGAAAGAGGGAAGTCCCAGGAGAGTTTTAAGACAATGAAAATATTTCCAGATGCCACCAGATTAGACATATATAATTTTTAGAAGACCTTATTATATCTGTGAAGAGGTGAGCTACCTCCACAGGAACGTGCATATTGAACTTTAGGTGAGCAAGAAATGAACCTTTGTTGTGCTAACTACTAAGATTAGTTAAGCTACTAGTTGTGCTAAACTACTGAGATTATTGTTAGCAGTGCTACCTGACTAATATCCAGGTATGCATTTAAGTTTGGTTGAAATAAATGAATGAATGAATTTATGAATGAAGGAACTCAAGAAATAGCCAATAAATATTTAAATAAATAAGATGGAACCCATGAGCAGGAAAGATAAAGCTAGGAATAGGAAAGGATGGCTTTAAGAGTTAAAGAACCCTAGAGACAAGAAAGCAGATAGGAAAACACAAACCATGTGAAGCTTCTCTCCTGCTTCTGCCCGGTCCCAATCAGAAATAGAATTCACTTTGCCTTCTGTTCTCTGGCCTCCTTTTGTCAAACAGCCATTAAAAAAAAAAAAAAAAATCATAAACAGAGAAAAGTTTCAGATAAAGTTTTTGCTGCCACTGTACAACTTTCTGATGCTGATATGGGTCAATATGGCATTTGGCGATTTCAGGGTGACATGATTGAGGTCCTTTAACAAGTAGATATAGACAGCTTTTCACGGGGAAAAATATGTAGCCCTGGAGTTTAATCTCTTCTATTTTCAGATGCTATTGGAGATCCGATAACTGGCGCTGGACCGTGACCACCTACTGTTCTCAAGTGATCATAGTAACTTACCAATTTGCCATTGTCATGGGAGGAGGAAGAATGGAGAAGGGGAAAGGAATCTCCACAGGGTGGGAGAGAGTTGTTGAATGCAACAGTCTATTAAGAAATGGAATGTCGTGTTGGTCAAGGACATTAGGGGGAGGCAGAGGTGAAGCAGGAAGGAGGTGACAAGGCAGGGGCCCTTGAGTCCAATCCTACCATCAAACAGTCAACCCAGATCTGCCTTTCTGATGCTTCCGTAACCTCTCTTCCGGGAGTCCCCACTTCTGTTGTGCTTTTGTTTGGATTGTGTCCAAACCGTGGGTGTTGTCCTGAAAGAGTCCAACACAGGGGGGCGCTGTACCTGCTGATCAAGCTACAAGAGCAATGTTAAAACTAGACCGATAAGAAGGATGAAGTCCAAGAAGAAGAGAGAAGACAGCAAAAAAACACTTTTTACTTCTTCGCCATTTGGTTTTGAGCGATTTCGATGAGAAATAGCCACCGAATCTGTCTTAGTGACAATTCATCTCAACACACACAGGGCATTGGTTGGGTGGCAAACCCATCCAATGTGCTAAACGGATGGGAATAAAGAGGTAAAGATGGCAAGTGTCTGGCCCTCAAAGAGTTCATAATGCAGCAGAAAAACAGAAATGTACAATTTAATTGAAGGGAAATCTAATGTGTCTGAAACACTAAAATGTCCTGCAGTTTGCTGGGCAGCAGAAGGGACAGGGTGTCAGGGCCACTTAGGAGGGGACATTTGAAGTTAGACTCGAAAAACATCCAGGTGATGTCAGACAGACCGGGTGAGGAAAGGGTACATCCTCTGGGAGGCCAGAGAGGGCAATGACAACAACGTTAGAAAAGAAATGACAGTCTCCGTTCGGGGAATATCAGCAACCTGGTATGTCTAGAATTTGTGTGTGTGTTGGGGGTCAGGAGGGGAGTCAATAGAGACACGTTTAGAAAGGGAGGCTGAGCCAGTTTGTTGAGTGAAGAGCCTTAAATTCATGTCAAAAATATGACTTTATTTTAACTCTGGACAGCCATCTTGGTTTTTGAGTGGCGAGATCACTCAGGTGTCACTTAGACCTGAGGACACACTGAAAAGGCACCAGACCAGAGACAGGAGCTGAGTTAGTGGATTCTTGACTAGATTAGGGACTCGGTAATGAGAAAGAGGGAGGTGGGAGAAATATTAAAAAAATGATTTGTCTGTAGAATTTGAGGTTCTTTGTATCCAAGTGGGGGCAGGGAGTAATTTCCAAAGCTTGAGTAACTGGGTGGAATTCAAATGCGGTACTGTTTGCTTGCCAACACCTTGCTACTATATCATCAAGTAAGCTTTAGGCCACCAGTTATGGGGCCCACACATCAGTCTTTCCTTCTCTCATGGGAAGATAATTATACCTGTGTTCTGCCCTTTTCTATAGAAAGGTGAGTAGATACCACATTTGTACAGAGAAGTCTGGCTATAACTATTTTCCCATGAGTTTTGCAAACCAAGGGGTTAAAAAAAAATAAAGCAAAGAAATTCAACAACAAAATTTTGGTTTTTTTAAAGCTCTGGGATTCATTTGAACCAAATGTTGCCATGGTTTCAAAAGTCTGAAATCAACATTTCAAGGTAATCCCAAGATCTAGATATTGCTGTAGCATTCAGGTATCAAGGAACAATCAAAGTGCCATATCCCATTAGTGACAGAGCTCTGTTAAGGCTGTGCAAGTGCCTCGAATTGGTGTTCAGCTTAATCACTGATGTCGTATCACTAATTATAGCATGACACTATGCAAAAGTGGTACTTTTTAAAAGGCTGGGAAGTGGCATTATTTTAATAAGTCATCAGGAAATTGCTTTTTGAGGACGCAAGGAAAGTACGAGTTTCTCAATTTGGGGAATGACGTGGAATTGATGAAATATTTGAGCATGCAGGATCTGCAGTGAGCGGTCCATTTGAAGCAGACCAAGCCAATAGGGAGGGCTGGTTAATGAGATCCAGAATGATCTGATTCATCGCATGAGAGATATGATAACGGAGGCTATAAACGGAGGGTGTTGCAAGACCACCTGTCTTCTAGCTACACCCACCAAGGTCTCCCATCCTTCACCTGTGCTTACAGCTAAAATAAAGATGTCAAGATGGGCCCAATCTTCGAGAGCATTAGCTAACCTTGTCTAATGACATAGATGAGCAAGAAACATGAATGATCATTAGTTGATTGGACAACCCAAAAACATGGATGTTGTGTCTAGGGGCTTATTCATAAGTTGGGGAAGAGTTGTTTCACATAGGGAGCAAGATGAGAGATGGTAACAAGTTTAAGAATAAAATATCTTGCAGTTCTTTCCATGGCCAGATAGAATATTTTTGTTGAGATGCTCTTGTCCACAGAAACTCATACCTAAATTTGAAAAAAGCGTTACTCTACAGATACGTGCGTAACTCTGCATGTGCAAATGTGTGTGAGGTCAGGGGTATGAGGGAGAGAAATTTTTCACCTGGAAATGGGTAGCCCTGTTTGAGTTCCTTGAGATTCAACGTGCCCAGTGTTTGCAGCAGCTCCGCGGATTTGGAAATGCTTTGCTCAACCCTAGTGTCCAAACACTGCCTCAAAATCTTTTGCATAAGATCTTTACTTTTGACTTTTGAAAGAGCTTGGATTTGACAGACAGGTTCCAAGGAATCTAGAATCTAGACATACGATGTAGTGCAGCATGATTAAGATGTGCCAAGTTATAGGTCACTATAATTGCCCTCTGTGGGCAAGACTAACTGATGTCAAGCAGGAACAATGCTCATTAACAAACTAGGGTCTGATGAACAACTCTTCAAGTAGAGGGATTTTTATATATACCTATAAATGCACACAGGTACATATAGCATGTATACATATGCATACATAGCATCATTCTGAAGGCCACGTACAAGGAAAATGTCTAGGGACATTAACGGGAAAGCATAAATGACTCGGGACCTGTAGACTAAAATTTAACTCCCTGAAATTTCAGGACAAAATTTTACATTATCTACTTGAATCACCAAAGACATAGAGTTCAACTCTGTTCTGTAGGGAATTAAACTATGAAATGAGATTCTCAAAAAGACATGAATGGGGCTTGGCCATTTCACCAGATGGTTGACATAATTTGTAGTCTGAAGACATTGCAACCTTGGTCTTGCCCAGAGCAAAATTCATGGAGTGACTTGGTCGCCTTCAGCATGAAGGAAAGCAGACACATTTTTTTTCAAAAGAAGCAATCAACTTGTTAAAGGTTTGACATATCACGAACACTTTGATTTTGTGATCAGACTGGATGACGATTTACGTATGCCCTGACTTCACTGTCAGGTAATTTATAAGTTTACTTCTCAGCGGAGAATGGTGGAAAATCGTAGGAGGAATTGGGAGGGCAATGAGGAAAGAAACACAGAGATATAATAAAGCTATCGTGGTTGCTAAACTGACAAGAAAAACAAATGGAAATCATTTGATGTGTACTGCACCTGTGAGAGAAGAAATTATGGTCCCTGTTTACATCTGAATCTCACAGGTCTATTTTGAGAGTCGAGAGATCTGTGTCATTCACTCTTCTCAAACAGCCTTTCCTTTAAGAGAACTCAACTGTGAAATTTATAGAAATTATTACTGCAGCTGAGAAAAAAAAAGTTCAAATAGTTGTTGCTTTTGACTGTTTTATTAAACTCTTCTAGAATCTAGAGACGCAATGTGGTGCAGTGTGATTAGGACATGCCAAGTCATAGGTCACTGTAATTATTGAAAACCTCAGTTTATGTAGTACTTGTATTCAAGGAACAGGATCTTTCAACCTATCTCATGTCATTAATCTTTCCAAGGAGCAGGGTCATGTGGTTTACTGCTTTTGGTCCTTGGAAGACTCCAAGACTTAAGGCACTAAGAGGCAAAGTGTTTGGCTGAAGGATGCAGATGGGAGAATCCCAGAGGAACTTGTACTGATGGCTCCTGGCTGGCCAGGCCTGTTGCAGTATCACCAAAAGCCATCTGCTTCCTCTAAGTAAGGCATCCTCAAACTACAGCCCGTGTGCCACATGCGGCCCACCAAGGATATTTATCCGGCCCGCCGGGTGTTTTTGCCACCGCTGCCTGTCCTGCTTAGCAGCCAACTCATCCCTGGCCCACAGTGCGCATGTGTGGAATGTGCGCCTCCCTCTCCAACGGCCCTCCAACAGTCTGAGGGACAGTGAACTGGACCCCTACTTAAAAAGTTAGAGGACCCCTGCTGTAAGGTGTAGCATTACTAGTTTAGACCATAGCATCAAACAGGTTGCTCCGACTTTAGCTACACAACAACAGCAATCATTCATCCGACACTCAGTGCTATGCTCTTTAGTAATGGTCATACATTGAATTCATTCACTTAACAAGTATTTTCTTAAATACTGTCTATGTGCCAGTCACCATATTAGGCACTGGGAGCCCAAAAATGAATGAAACTTGTTGCCTGACTGAGGAGCTGAGTCTCATGAAGGAGACAAACGTGAAAATTAATAGACACAATACTTGAAAAGGCAGAGAGCTAGAAAGTGCAATGGAACTGATTTATTGCCATATCTGAATATTCAGAAAGGCTCAACAGAATACTACAGATGGCAAAATAGAAAGTTAGAGGGCCAGCTAACTGTTTCTCTGTGGGCACACAGACCCCATTAACTTCAACTCATCTGTTTGTTTGTTTATTTGAAATTATCCTCAGCTTAAGCACCATTTTTCAGAGAGAACTTTCCAGGCTCCCAATCCAACCCACAGTCTATTCTATAAACTCACAGAATCATGTACTATTGCTTCATCATGCTGCTCTCTGCTTGTCCTTCTATATACATAATTTGCGTGATTTATTTTTAGATTGATGCCTGTCTCCCCTAGTAGAATATAAGACCAATGAGAAGAGTAGGGTGCCGTCGGTTTTTGCTTCCCAGAGATAGCTTTCATGCTAACACAGTGCTCGGCATGTAAAAGGTGCCAAATAAATATGTGTTGGATAAGTAAATAGAAACACACCTGTCTCGCTGACTGAGATACTGAAAATATGCCAGAAGTAATGCTTTTTAAGAGTTCTGTAAATGTTTGCTTCTCAAAGGACAAGAAAAGCTTTTTACTTCCCATATATTAACACTAAAGAAATATGTATATTTCTTTCAAAACAATCTATATGCCTTTAGTTGAATCAGATTGGTCTCAATATTTTGACAACCCCAACTGAGCAAAGGTTGGAAAATGTCACTGTTGGGGTTTAGGGGTTCAGTATGTAACACCCTTTTCTTCTTTCTCCTGATTTAGGACCAATGGGTAAATGAAGGTGGCACACTGGTAATTATGGCATCAGTACTGACAGGCCCATTGAAAGATGGGCCTTTCAATCTGTAACCCAAATAATTTAGGACTCTTTCCTGCCCCTCACCCCCACGCCAGAACTCTGCAAAGCCCCCCGCCCCCTGCAGGAAGCTTTGGCTCTGCAGAACACACACCCTTACAGCCAAGGTATCAGCACTTACAGTCGTGCAGAAAGTTCGAGAACATAGCCCAGGCTTTGGGGCCGTTTTCCTTCCTTGGACAATCAGAGACCAGTGGATGTGACTCAGGTAAGTAACAAAAAATAATGGGTGAGAAAAGAAGCCGGAAGGTTCCAGAAGGACTTACCCTGCACAAAGAAACGAGGAGGCCAGAGGAAAAGAGACACCCTCATGACAGGCGGACCCTTGGTGAGCTTCCCTTTTCCAACCGCTGGGACATAGTACAACATGTGGCAAAGGAATGTGGGAAAGAGGAGAAATGAAATACACCAGTTTGCTTTTTCAGGTGGTGCAATTCATGAAAATCACCACCTTCATTTCTGGTAAATATCTGATAGCAAATACCATATCTTTCCTTTGCAGGCATTGTGAAATAATTTAAAAGAATTCAAAGACCATGGGATCACACATTCAAAAGGTTCTGATATCACAATGCCCAGGTGGAGACGTGGAGTATGGATATTTGTGTCCCTGGCCTGATTCCACTCACTACCGCCCAGCCCTCTCCCGGTTTTAACCCCCTTTCAACACCAAAAGCAATCCTCATCATGTGGACACGAAAAGTGGTGTGAATATCAGAAGAAAAAATAGGAGATCCACTTGGTACAGTGACATTTGCTGTTAACGCAAAGATGTTTGGCTTAGGAGATCTCCTATCTGGTTCTGAACGCTCAGCATCCTGTCTTTATGCTAAACTTCATGGTGCTTGGTTCTCTCACACACTCATTATTACATAATTGCAACAGCTATAATTTTCTGAACACTTAGCATGTGCTGGGCACTGTGCTAAGTGCTAAATTTACATCAATTACCTCAATTCTCATAGTCTATGCAGTAGAAAGAATACCCCATTATAAAGATGAGGAAACTGAGGCTTATAAGTACCAAACTTGCCCAGATTCACAATTGAAGAATTGTGAATTGGGCAATTGAAGAAGCTGAAATTCAAACCCAAGAAATGAGTCCAGAGCCAGCACTCAACTATCACAACTACAACCACTAGGATAAACAAGAAATATCTGGAAAAATCTTCTTGGACATTTTGTCCAAGGGTGCAGATTGTCACATGTTGGCTCTGTTTAATACATAAGAAAATTCAGAAGCGTAGTAACATTGCTTCATCTTGGAATAGCTCTTACCTCGAACCTATTCCTCTCAAAGAAACAGCCATGAGTACCTACCCCTGATTCCAATTGAAGTCACCTTAACAACCAACGAAGATAGTCAACGAAGAAAGGCAGAGCTTTCTCCAGAACACCTTAATCAAATGCCTCCTTTTATTCTTACCTTTTCAGTTTTCTTTTGCTTTTAGTTAACATATCATACGTGTACATATTCATGGGGCAAGGTGTGATGATTTGATACATACATACATTGTGTGATGATCAAGTCAGGGTAATTAGCAGATCCATCACTTCAAACACATCATTTCTTTGTGGTGGTGAGAACAGTCAAAATTCTCTCTTCCACCTATGTTGAAGTATACAACACATTATCATTGGCTAATAGTCGCTCTACTGTGCATTAGAAGACTAGATTTATTTTTCCTAAGTGTAACTTTGTACCACATCGACCAACCTCTCCCCTCTCCCCAACCTTGTTTATGATCAGATGCTTCTGGTAGCTAATCTCCAAAGCTGGTCCGAGTGGCCATGCCTCCCAGTATGCCCTGGTACGATCACACTGAATCCGTGAATCGCCCTGACCCCTAGAATGTGGCAGAAGTGACGCTATGTAAGTCCGAAGGCTGAGCCTTGAGACATCCGCACGTCCCCTCCTCTCCTCTTGGAATATTTCCTCTCGCAGCCTGGTCACCAGGCTTTAAGAAGCCCACAGGGAGAAAACCAAGACACCCCTATCAACTGCTGAGCCCCTAGCAGGTGACCAGCTGCCGTGTCAGTGCGCCAGGCTAGACTGTCCAGCCCTGTCCCTAGGTGACTGCAGCGCAGATGACATCACACAGAAGAACAGCCCAGCTGAACCCAGTCAACCCACAAAGTTGTTACAGAAAATAAAATGTTGCAATTCTGTGCCGTTATTAGGTTTGAGGATGGTTTGTTGCACGTTGAAGACTAGAACGCAGCCCTATCCTAGCCCCTGGGTTTCCAGAACAGAATTGTCATTATATCATCTATTAGGGAAAGTTTCACTTGTAACAGCCTTTGTTTAAATGAGCTTTGTTTGTTTCTGTTGAGACAGGGTCTCACACTGTCACCCAGGCCAGAGTACAGTAGCGTCATCACAGCTCACTGCAACCTCAAACTCCTGGGCTCAAGCTATTCTCCTGCCTCAGCCTCCTGAGTAGCTGGGACTATAGGTGTTCACCACTACGCCTGGCTAATTTTTCTATTTTATGTAGACACAGGGTTTTCACTATTGCTCAGGCTGGTCTCGAACTCCTGGCCACAAGCAATCCTCCCACCTCAGCCTCCCAGAGTGCTAGTACCACACCCAGCCAGTTGTTTTGTCTTTTTGTTTGTTTGTTTTTTTAAGAGATGGGGTCTTGCTCTGTTGCCCAGGCCGGAGCTTAAAGTTCAGTGGCTCAATCATCGCTCACTGTAACCTCAAATTCCTGGACTTCCCAGAGTTCTGGGATTACAGGTGTAAGCCACTGTGCCCAGCTAAATGAGAATTTAACTGAAGAATGTTTCCTTTTGTTCTATTTTCCTTACTGAAAAGGCAAAGCTAAAAAATGCCAAGGCAAAAAGGAATTACTATGTTGACTGACTCTTCTACAAAGAGCTTATAGATGAATATTATGTTTCAGATGGAAGTTATTTAGAATTAGCCTCAAACACTTAGGGAACAAAAACCTCTGAAGACTAGTTAATGATGCTACTGGCAGGCTAGCAGGTAATCAGGAGTTTAGAGGAAAAAAAATGGTTATTTTGTGGCCCTTGTCACAGTTTTAATACCCAATTTGGGCTAATGTCTGTAAATGGAGAATAGCTATTAGTAAATCAATTAATTAGGGTCTTGTTGGCTTTTTTTAGTGTCAACTCTAATTATTTGTTTATTTGATCTGAGGTATCCTTAGATTATTTATAATCATTCCTGCCAAACAACAAAAGATAATAAGGTTGAATCTCACAAGTATGGGGGAATTTGAGGATAGCTTTTATCCTAGATGCTTCATCTCAGGCAATAGTTTCAGAGCCTAAGTCTTTTCTTCAAGACAAAGTCTCATACTGAAGTTAATAAACGACTAACTTTCATAATAAATTTTCTAAGAGTGTAATAATTAATTAAATTTGCTTGAGAAAAAAAAATTCTAGATATAGGGACATTTGTTCAGAATGATGGAACAAGAATATTTCTTTATGTCTTATTATTTTTTCCCCAGCAGTTATTTTGTCACATAGGATCTAAGAAAGAGATCCACACTTCTAGTAGGAAACTGAGGCAGAGGACGGGTGATCGCTTTGTTCCAAAGCATAGACATACCCCACTGGCAGCACTCACAATCTCAGAAACTCTAATTCTGTCTTCATGTCACAATATCACACTTGTCTTTTATTACTACGTAAGTCAAGGTTACTGTTTTTCATTCTACAGCTCAATCTCAGCCTAATTCTTTATCTGATCATTTTTATTCCACTTTGTTGTAAAAGAAAAGAATACACGTTCCATTTTTAGCTCGAGACAAATGGAAAATTCCCTCTCTCTAGCAAGCTGGAAAGTGGCTCTTATAACAAAATAATTATCTAATTAAAGTGCTCAATTGAATCAGTTACCACAAGCCCAATTAAATCAAGCTGCCAACAGGAATATATTATACCTGATAAGAAGCAGGGTTAGTAAGTAGATCGACACAGAGCATGAAGATCATGCTCTCTATTTAACTTAGGGAAGAGTTTATTTATTCTCCCCTTTAAAAGGTGCTATATTTTCCTGATGAAATGTTTTTTAATATGCCAATGAAACTACATACTTGGTAGTGAGAATACTAAATACATACTTGCTAATTCAGGAGCTCAAGGTCAGGTGTTTACTTTGTCAATGAACTTTTAGCCATGAGTTCATGAAAATGAAAGACATTAGTGACTAGTTTATCATGAAACCATCTTGTTTCTTTCCTCTCATGGTAATGGGGTACTGGTGGTCATTCATGTTACTGAACGCACAAACAATGAGACAAATGCCGAACTTGGAACAGGTTAGAAATGTTGGTTCTTTTTGACCAAAAGAAAATATGTGTTCACTTCCTAACCAGAAAATCCCATTTCTTTGAGTTCTGTGATGTTTCTTTATCATGCTAACCGAGTCGGCTTTTTCTTTTCACAGCATTCTTTTCATAGACTGGCATCCTGGGCTTTTTTTCTCTTTTCTACTTCCAATCTCATCTACCATGGTTTGTCTTCACATTGAGAGGAGCATCTGGGACACCCACCATTTCTCCCCCCTGCTCTGCCAGAGTTGCTGTGCCAGTGGAAGAAATAGAACATTCTGGAAAACAAGAAAAAACAACATTGAAGTGGACATTTCCGGCATGTCTGCCAACCAACCAACAAAAGATAAAAGATAAGATTGAATCTCACAAGTATGCAAGAATTAGAAGATATATTTTATCCTAGATGCTTCATCTCTGGCAATATTTCCAAAGCCTAAGCCTTTTCTTCAAGACAGTGTCTCTTATTAAGTTAACAAATTACTAACTTTCATAATAAATTTTCTAAGAGGGCAATAATCCATTAAATTTTCTTGCGGGGAAATAAAAAAATACCTAGATCCAGGGACATTTGTTCAGAATGAAAGGACAAGAAGATTTCTTTAAGTCCCAACTGGTCAGTTGAGAGGTAAAGTATTTTGGAGGAAGTCTGCAAAAAAAAAAAAACATCACTAGAGAAGTGTTTGAGATCAATTTTTGAAAAGACTACAAAGAGTCCCAAGAGGCTCTATTTCCAGTTCCTGTTCCCATATACCTTTGTATCCTTACAACGAATTCCCTTTTTTCTGAAGGTGACTGAGTCTTTGGTGTGGCCACCAAGGGTCTAATACAGATGTGTGATATTATCTAACCTGTGAAACAATATTAGAGACACAACTAGTAACTGTCTAGATCCACCTTGAAATGTAAAGGAACCACTCCTGATAAATTTGGAAAGTTTACAGAAATTCAGAAAATATCTACTTTGAATTATATATAACATATATCTTTCTCAAAATAGTTTATAGCTTTCATATTCACGCTCTGAAGATAATGTGATAGATATTTGACATTTGTAAAGTAGGGACTGGATTTAGAGGATTCCATCTTTACGCTTTTGAAATAGTAACAGAACCTAAAAATTTCTACCCAGAAGGATGAATGCATTTACCAAGTATTATTAATTTATAAGAGCCTTTTTCCACTATCTGAGGAGAATTTTTTTGACTTTGGCTGGTAGTCATAATATTCACTCATTTTCCAGGACTAATATTCATCTTTTTTAAAAAAAATATTACCAGTACTATTAAATAAATCCAAAATATCTTTGGGAAATTTCTGTGAGTCTATTTCTCACTTTACTTCAGAGCCTTTTGAAGTCAGTGGGAGCTCTGAGCTCAAATCAGCTCCGTGGAGAGAAAAGCCAGGGGAGAAATGGGGCAATACAAAAATATCCCAACATACAGAGTGAGGCTTTCCTATCTCTGATGTGTCCCAAAGGGCTGAGCTCAGAAACTGTCCTAATGAGAGAATTCCTCGAGGAAAAAGAAAAAATAGTTGCAAAATGTGGCCCCGAGCCAGTCAAAATAGGAAGGAGAAAAATCGGCAATTTTGTATGAATTTTAATGAATGCCAATGCCAGGTTCCAGGAATTAGCTATAAAGTTTGTTGGAAAGAGACAGACTTAACCTCGGTTGCAGTTAAAACACAAAGTTGCCTAGAAAGCACAGATTTGGGATGTAACAGGTCCTCTCATGACCCTTTCCAATGCCCCATTCTCAACTTTTGGGGGGTGTTCCCTAGAAGCAGGGTGCTGGGCTCTTGGGGGGGTTGGTGGCACAGAGAACAGGGAATAATAAAGCAAGGAGAAGTGTCCCGCAGAGCGGACTGAAGGGAGCACTACCTTAGTCTCACATGCAACAGGTGCAAGAGGTGTGTTTAAAGATACGGTCATCCTTCCAGAAAGTAAGTTCCTTCCTTCCGTTCTGCTGTCTTCCTGGTGTCACGTAGGAGACCCCAGTGGGAATGTCTCTTCAGGCCACAGCACTCCCTCCTCTTTGCCCCTTGCCCAGCCTGGCCACTGATGGAACCAGGAATGGACACCTGACCCAAGCTGGCCCAATCAGATTTTCTTTCAGAACTTGAAAAACAGGTCCTGAAATGACTGTGTAAAAGTACCAGCCAGTCTTTGCTAGTCTTGGGAACTGAGGAGATGAAGGCTAGGCGTTGTGAAGACTCTTCTCCAACCTGTGCAAGTGGCAGCAGAAAAAAATTAGTCTGTGGGAAGGAATAGATGAAGCAAATTCATGGAGGGAAGCTGAGACAAGACCCTGAGGCAGAAAGACAGAGACAGAGAGAGTCAGAGAAAGAGGGGGCAGAAATTTGGGTGATTGCCAGCTTTCCTGTTTCTGGGTTCTCTCCCCACTGAGACCTGCCTGTAGTTTCTAGCCTGAGTTTCCTCAGTTCTCTTATATCCTTTCATCTCTCCTCTTTTTTATTTAAACTTCTAAAGACTTGTTTCTGTCTTCTCCAACAAACCCCTGAGATGATGACTAGCATGATAATGGTAGTGACTATGATGATGTTATAACTAATATTTCTTGAGCGTTTACTATGCTCCATGCACTTCAAATCACTTGATATATATTAATATATATAAGATTTAACATTTGATTTATATATTTGATATATAATTTAATATATATGATTTAATATTTGATATATATTGATATATATAAGATTTATATATAAGATATTTAATTTTCACAGCAGTCTATAAAGTTGGTATTAACTATTACCTGTATTTTCATGTTTATAGAACATGTAGTAATTGTTTGCCCAAGGACACACATTAATTCATTCCAAATATGTCTGAATCGGTAGATCCTATATAACTACCTTGGTAAAGAATCTGGTGCCCAAATTATTATTTGTTTTTGTTTCAGCATATTATGAGGGTACAGATGTTTAGGTTACATATATTGCCTTTGCCCCACCCAAGTCAGAGCTTCAAGCATGTCCATCCCCCAGACAGTGTGCACCACACCCATTAGGTGTGAATATACCCATCCCCTCCTCCCCACTCCCAGCTGCCCGACACCTGATGAATGTTACTACTATATGTGCACCTAAGTGTTGGTAAGTTAAGTCAATTAATACCAATTCGATGGTGAATACATGTGGGACTTGTTTTTCCACTTCTGTGATACTTCACTTAGTAGAATGCTGGTGTCCTAATTAAACAAAAACAAGCCAACAACACATCTTACAAAATTCTATTTTAACATAGTTTACCAAATATCGTCAAATCTGAGATGTCCTCAGTTATGAGAATCCATCAGTATTTTTTCATTTATTTCCCCAACGTTTTATGACAAAACTTTTCAAACACAAAGAAAAGTTGAAAGTATAGTATAATAAACACTAACCCTCTTTACCTAAATTTATTTTTGGTGAATTCGATTATTAACATTTTACCACATCTGTGTATGTAGGCGTGCATACATGTGTATTAGTATATACATGTAAATATTCACTTTTTTGCTAAACTGAAAGTGAGTTGCAGATATCTCACTCATGATATCTCACTCCTAAACACTCCAGCAGGCATCTCCTAAGAACAAGGACAAGCCCTTGCATAACCACAATGACACAATATCTTTGTCATACCCAAGAAATTGAACATCATATTGTAATTGTATCTAATATGTGGTTTGCTGTGGACTGAATTGTTTCCTCCCTAAATTCAGGTGTTGAAGCCCTGACCCACAATGTGAGTATAGAGTTGGCCCTCCATATCCATGGGTCCTATATCCATGGATTCAACCAACCACAGATTGAAAACCTTCAGAAAAAAATTCCACAAAATTCCCAAATGAAAAGCATGAATTTACCACATTCCAAGTACTACGTAAAATTCACATGAATAGAGTGATGGGTTTGCATTGTATTAGGTATTATAAGTAATCTAGAAATGATTCAAAATACACAGGAGGATGTTCAGAGGTTATCTATCTGCAGATACTGTACCACCTTATTTGAGATACTTGAGAGCATCCTTGGAGTTTGGTATCCAGGGGGGTCCTGGAACCAATCTCCCATGGAAACCAAGGGATGATTGTATTTGGAAATAGGGCCTTTAGGAGGTTATTCAGGTTAAATGAGGTCGTAGAACACTACTCTTGTTCCTGATCTGATAGAATTAGTGTCATTTTAAGAGGAGACTCCAGAGAATTTGCTCTAGCTCCCTTTCTAGCGCTCACTGTCCTCTCCCCCACTGTGCTCAGAGAAAAGGCCATGTAAGGACACAGCAAGAAGGCGCCATCTGCGAGCCAGGAAGAGAGCCCTCACCAGAAGCCAAACCCCGCCAGAACCTTGATCTTGGACTTCCCAGCCTCCAGAACTGAAAGAATAAATTTCTGTTTTTTAAGCCACACAATCTGTGGCTTAATACTTTTATTATGGCAGCCAGAGCAGACTAATATTATCATATTCATATTCCTGTAAGTTATCAAAAATATTTTCTCTTGTTGCTATTTGCTTTTTTTAAAAAAAATTCATGATCTCATCAAAAAGTATGTATTGTATTTGATTGTTGTGTTTCTTTAGTCTCCTTTAATCTAGTTCCCCTGCCTCCTTTTTGATCATCCAAGACATACCTTAATTTTAATTATCATTAAGAAAAAAAAAGTGCTGCCATTGATTAATAGTAAGATGCCATCAACTGTAAGATGAATCCTATTAAATGTTGAAATTTAATATGTTCAAATGTGAGACAATGGTACAACTTAGAATTGATTAAATATGGTATTCCTGCCTGGATTTTTTTTTTATAAAGAGAGAGGTACAGATAATAATTAAACGTTTGGAAAATATATCCAGTAAGAAAAAGATTTAAACAAAAACTGAGAGTGCTTAGCTTGGAGAACAGGTTAAAAGGCAATTTTATAATAAGCTTTCAATTCATAAAGAACTTGTAAATGGAAGAGGGTGACAGCCTTTTTCTCATAATTCCAAGAAAACAGAATAAGAAAAAAGAAAGCAAATGGGTTTAAACTATAAAGTCTGAGCTTTAATTTAGACATAAATCAAAAGAATTGTTTTTCTGACCAGAAATACTTTAAAAAATCATTTAAAATAATTGGTGAGTTTCTTTCTCCACAGATAGGGTCAGAATATTTCAGGCTGAGAAGTGAGCTTTTATACAAATTTTGCTGAGCAAAGAGAGATATGTGGCCTCATGGGACAGGGGACAGAAGGCGTTTCGGAGGTGAAATGTCAAGGGCTGAAGCACAGAAGTCATTATAATCAAGTCCAAGAGACATGACAATAATTTGTTTGGCTGAAGAATAAAGCCCAGGGAGTCATGAGAAATGTGTTTGTCAGGCATAAAAATGGAAGTACCAGAAGGTTGTTGACAGAGTGAAAGAGAACTCAAGCGTCAGTAAAGGACGATGGAAATTAGACAAATGTGCTATGATGGTGACAGTGTATAATGAATGGGCAGTCACCCTTGCTTAGAGAATTGCTGTGACAAAAATCATATTTAATGAAGTTTTTTTCTTCCTTCGCCCTTATGTGTAGGTTGACTTGGAACAAGGGAAGAGCACAGGTGGGAAGACCAGCCAGAGGGTCGCTGCAGTGGGCTAGTCTCGTGCACGGACTCAGTGCCCAGCTGCCCTCCTCCAAACCCCCACAGAGATAGTGGAAGCTTAAAAATCCACCGTTAGAACGTTTTTCCCTGGCTTCCTTTAACCTCTATTGTATTTGTTCGCTAGGGCTGCTAAAACACAAACAACACAGACCGGGTGGCTTAAACAACAGAGATTTATTTTTCTCGCGATTCTAGAGCCTGGGAAGTCCAAGATCAAAGAGTCGCGGGTTTGGTTTCTTCTGACACCTCTCTCCTTAGCCTGCAGATGGCCGTCGTCTTCCTGTGTCCTCACCTGGTCTTCCTCTGTGTGTGCTGTGTCCCAATGTCCTCTTCTCATAGGGACACCAGTCACGTTGGATTAAGGACCACCCTAGTGACCTCATTTAACCTTGATTACCTCCAAATGCAGTCACATGCTGAGGTATGGGAGTTAGGGCTTCAACATACAAATTTTGGGGGACACAATTCAGTCCATGGAGCTATTATCCACCCTTATGTTTCCTTCCTAAGGCAAGATTAAGATAGAATAGGTGAATAAAACCTTGAGGACACAGAGAGCCCAAGGAGAGCGGAGGCAATGGATTCCAGAGCCAAGCTTTGCCTACCCAACAGTGTTGCCTGCTCCTAGACACCACAGTGAAATAAAAACAAAGGCACTGGCCAGGCGTGGTGGCTCACGCCTGTAATCCTAGCACTCTGGGAGGCCAAGGCGGGCGGATTGCTCCAGGTCAGGAGTTCGAAACCAGCCTGAGCAAGAGCGAGACCCTGTCTCTACTATAAATAGAAAGAAATTAATTGGCCAACTAAAAGTATATAGAAAAAATTAGCTGGACATGGTGGCGCATGCCTGTAGTCCCAGCTACTCAGGAGGCTGAGGCAGGAGGATTGCTTGAGCCCAGGAGTTTGAGGTTGCTGTGAGCTAGGCTGACACCACAGCACTCACTCTAGCCTGGGCAACAAAGCAAGACTCTGTCTCCAAAAAAAAAAAAAAAAAAGGCACTTTTCCTTGATTTTCTCATACTCGTGGAAACAAGGTGTTACAACTGAGATTCCATGCCCACTGGAAACGTTTATTAGTCATAAGGTCAGGTCAATCTTAACAATATGAAGCATGTTCCAAAATCTATTATCTAAAATATAATTCAAATCTCAGCTCCACGCTTCTTTAATTTTTGATAATGAGCATTTGGTGTTCAAGAGTATATAGCGTTGTAAATTGAGGCAGCTAATAACCCTAAGAATTAGCTCCTTTGAAATCAGTGACAAGAGTGCCCTCTCGAGCTTTTTTTTTTTTAATTCTCCTGACCTTGATGTTCCACAACTGCAAATAATGCTGATGCTTTTCATTTCCTAGAGGATAGTTCTCCTTTAAGTGATTCTAAAGAACAGGAATCTGTCTCTGGAAAGAGCCTCTGATTAAGCCACCAACTTCATCAATTTAGCAGAATCATTAAATCATTCTGCCCTTGACCCCAGAACCTGGCTTTGCCCACAGAGAGATGATAGGAGGGGGAAGGGAGGAGAGGACGGGACACCACAGTAAGATGTGCCCAGCCCACCCTGGGGTTTTTACGCCTCTCCCACTGGTCGCAGTAAATGCATATTGGCCTAAAGAAAATCCTCCAACTAGCAGAAGCCATTGAGGAGTCTTAAAATACAATCCAAACTGTAGTTAGTGCCAGCAGTCTTTTTACCGATGGGAACTCCTAAGAAGTTGTTGCCATCAACCCACTTGGAGGTAGCCCACTCCGGTGTGGACAGATACTGCTGTCTCTACTGTGCTAGTGTTGCCTTGAACACTACCAGCCAGGTCTCTTGGAATCCTTCTCCAGGGTGGAGCATGCTGACGAAAAGAATACCTTCTCCATTCCAAAACTGCAAATGAAATGCATCCTCCCAATTCACTCTTTGGGACCTTCCTTATGCCCCCAAAGTAATTTTGAGGCATTCTATTTAATTTCCATGATAGCAGACTTATGAATATTTACAGATAGCAAGCAATAGCTATAGGGGAGCCCCAGGAGACAGCTCACCTTGGCTGCATTAGTTTTAGCAATAATGAACTTTTAAAATGAGCCAGTATGCCTTCCTTAGCTCATTACAAATAACATGCGATAGCTTAAAGATCCCAAAGCAAATGACTGAAACAATAAAGTATGATAAAGGAAAGAAAGGGGGAAAAGTCATCTCCTCCTAGAAAAAAATAATAAGTCCCAGAGATTAGAAAAAATGCCCACAGGTTACAAAGTAACTTGGGAAAGAAGCTAAGATTACAAACCACTTGCTCTCTCTTCCCGGGGCCCCTTTGATCTGGGTCTTTAATGTGCTTTTCATTTATATGTAGATTTCTACTTTCAGTTTCTTTTATAGCGATTCCCAAATTTTAACTTATTTGGAATCCCAAACAGACTTTTGCTGCACCCTGGACATTTTGAATACTGGCTGTTCAATAGCTTAGATGCCAACGTGTCTCAGAATAAGTTCCCATGCAGCAGTAAGATATTATTTTTGTTGTTCTAGATAAACACAAAGAGGAAAATTTAACAAAATCAAAAACCGAAGAATCCGTCCATGATCGTACTTGAATTCAACACGTCGGTACCAAATGCTGACTCTGCACCAGGCACTTTTCTAGACCCTGGGATTCAGCAGTGAATAAGACAAAGAAAAATTCGGAGACGTAATAAATGAATAAAAAAGAACATAGGTAGGATGCGAGATGGGCATGAGTGCTATGATAAAAAAAAATAATTAAAAAAAAAAAGTTAACATTTGTTAAAAAAATAAATAAAATAAAGCAGGACAAGGAGTAAAGGAGAACCAGGAAGGGGCAGAGAGAGGGGGAGGGCAGGAAAGTCCCCACTGGCAACCTGCATGCAAGCACAAATGTGAAAGAAACACTCCAGCACCAGGAACATCCTCAGCATGGTCGGGACAAGCAGAATAACGAGAAAGCTGGTGTGGCTGGACCCAACTGGGCCAGGGGAGGCCGGCAGGACATAGGAGTCAGGAGAGCAAGGGCGAGATAGGACAGGGCATTGCCACCACGATCAGGCCGTGTCTGGCTGGGACTCGGGGTAGGATGGAAGCCACAGGAGGCTGCTGGGAAGGAGAGTGAGGCAATGCTCTGACTGCTGTCCTGAGAATTGAATGGCATGCTGGTGTCGCTAAGCAGGCCACAGCAGGAACCCAGGCAAGAGACAGTGGCTCCGCTCGGTGCAGTGGCTCATACTTGTAATCCTAGCACTCTGGGAGGCTGAGACGGGAGGATTGCTCAAGGTCAGGAGTTCGAAACCAGCCTGAGCAAGAAGAGTGAGACCCCTGTCTCTACTAAAAATAGAAAGAAATTAATTGGCCAACTAAAAATATATAGAAAAAAATTATCCGGGCATGGTGGCGCACACCTATAGTCCCAGCTACTCAGGAGGCTGAGGCAGGAGGATCGCTTGAGCCCAGGAGTTTGACGTTGCTGTGAGCTAGGTTGACGCCACAGCACTCTAACCCAGGTGACAGAGGGAGACTCTGTCTCAAACCAAAAAAAAAAAGAGATGGTGGCTCCAAAGCATTCTACCCATCTCCAGCCTTACCCCTGAGAAAAGCAGGCTCTTGGAATATTCTTTGGGGTCTCAAAAATGAAATACTGCTATAGATGGCAAGATTGGGGGGGGATGGTACCATTGGGGAAAGCTGGGTGATGAAAACAGAGAACCTCTCTGCATTACCTTTGCAACTTCTTGTGAGTCTAAATCATGTCAAAATAAAAGATTTGCAATGGAAATCTTTTATCAAGTCTAATCTTCAGGCATTCATTCTGATCTCACTTTATTTCCTACTAATAACTTAAATCATCCTAGAACAGTTACTATTAATAACCATTAGACTTTGTGATTTAAAAAAAAAAAGCTTTATTCTAAGAACAGGATTGTTTCAAGACATTGTTCTTTCTTTTATGAATTTGTTGGAAAGAGGAAGAAATAGCTTTCATTCTTTTTCAGGGAACACACCACGGAAGTCCAAATTCCACACGCTGATGTTAAAACAGATTTAGCTGCTTTGGAAAAATAGGATATCTCATGCCTACTGCATCTATATGCTCCTCTGTCAGGAAGGTGGATGGATGAGATGGTCCATAAACACTGATAGAAAACCCATTAGCTGAAGCACATTAGATTAGCCAAGTAGTGTTATTGAGGGCATCCGAAAATCCTCAAGTGCTAACATCAGTGCACTGTGCATTAAATAGAGGTGAGATACTAACACCTAGAAGGACAAATGGAAATTCTTTCATTATTTAAAATAAATGTATCCATATTTCCTAAGCAACTACCTATTCCTTTGATCATCCACAAGAACCCTTCTTATCTTCCAAGAGAAAGCAGTTACCAAACATAAAGCAGCAGACAATGCAATGGTTTGCTGCACAATCTCTTTGCTAGAATGACTCCCACTAGGTCTGCCAAGGGCCCAGAATTAGGTATGGCTTTGGGCTAAGTCATTATCTCTCTAAAACGCCTTTGCAAAGGCTAATATCTCGGTTTAGTACATTAACTTCCCAGGCCCTGGTGATGCATACCAGCTAGCTGAACCCTCGCCAAACATGGTCCCAGGAGAAAGTGATATAAGCAGCCACTGGCCCAGCGACACTGCTTTTTTGTCCTTTTCTTAATCATACCATTTATTGAGCTGCTACTTTGTGCCAGCTCCTACTTTTAGAAAAACCCAGAGCTAGCCATTATTACTGTCATTAAAGAGGTTGAGTACGTTTCTCAAGGTCTCTCGCTGTAAGTAGTGAATCTGGAATTCAAATCTAGCATTTAGTGCAGTGGTTGGCACATAGTAGTTTATCAATAAGCAATCCTTGAATGAATGAATGAATGAAAGAAACTCAGGTCTGTCTGATTCCAAAGCTCAAACTCTTTTTTTTTTTTTTTTTTTTGAGACGGAGTATCACTGTGTTGCCCAGGCTAGAGTGCCGTGGTGTCAGCCTAGCTCACAGCAACCTCAAACTCCTGGGCTCAAGCAATCCTCCTGCCTCAGCCTCCTGAGTAGCTGGGACTACAGGCATGCGCCACCATGCCTGGCTGATGTTTTCTATATATTTTTAGTTGGCCAATTAATTTCTTTCTATTTTTAGTAGAGACGGGGTCTCGCTCTTGCTCAGGCTGGTTTCAAACTCCTGACCTTGAGCGATCCTCCAGCCTAGGCCTCCCAGAGTGCTAGGATTACAGGCGTGAGCCACCGCACCCGGCCAAAAGCTCAAACTCTTAGCCATGTGCATTTACACCATGCTTTATAGTTTTAAAGCATATGCATGGTGACCACAGAGTCGAAACAGCCCCTAGTATTCTTTGTCCTAATAAAGTGCACGCTGTAGGACATCTCCTCTTCCCCAGCTTAATCTATATGACCTCAAGACAACCAGGAGAGGATCTGAAACATGAAGCACACACAGTTCAGGGTGTTGCCTTATAGGGGAGCAGAAAGGAGAAAGAAGAGGGGCAGAAAGGCCCTCACATAAGTTGCAGGAGAGCTTTGCAGACAAAGGGCCGGAGGACACATAGAGACCAGGAGGTACTATGGCAGTTAAATGGGCAGTCTCGAGAGCCACTCGGGCCTAGGTTGGCAACCAGCCCCATCTCTTACTAGCTGTATGTCTCAACCTTTCTGAACCTCAGTTTCTGCATCCATAAAATGGAGATACCGTGTTTCCCCAAAAATAAGCTCTACCCAGAAAATAAGCCCTGGCAGGATGTCTAAGCAAGTGCGCAATAGAAGCCCTACCCCAAAAATCAGCCCTAGTGATGGGCGTGGCTATGAAAATCAGCCCTAGTGATGGGCGTGGCTATGAAAATCAGTCCTGGTGATGAGCGTGGCTATGAAAATCAGCCCTGGTGATGGGCGTGGCTATGAAAATCAGCCCGAGTGATGGGCGTGGCTATGAAAATCAGCCCGAGTGATGGGCGTGGCTGCGCAGCGCATCTGCACAACCCATGCGTGTAGTCGCCCAGCGGGAAAGGACACGAGCAGCCCTTCTCATGTGCCCCGTGAGAGCTCTAGTGCTCCACGGGAGAGATCGGGGCCAGTGGTTCTAAAGGAAATAGAGTCGCAAGAAACTCGGGATGGAATTCGGGGTTTGGAGAGTGATGATGATGTTCCAGAAGAAGGCGACTTCACTATATTTGAATCAATGTAGATTGTTGTACCATCCTTAAAAAAATAAGACATCCCCTGCAAATAAGCACTGGAGGAAAAATAAATATAAGACCCTGTCTTATTTTCGGGGAAACACGGTAATCGTACCTCGCTCACAAGGTAGTTGAGAAATTATGTGAGAAATGTGTGTGAAGCCCATAGTAAGTGCTCCATAAAAGTTAGCTATCTTTATTATTAGAGTAAGATGGTAGCGTCCATGGACAAATGTCACAATCTGACCAATGGTTCTCATTGAAACCATAAACCACCATAGCTCCCACCCTTGAAGATCTTCATAAAATATTTGAAAATATCCACCCCCCCCCCAAACCCTTGAAAGCACGAACCAATACAGATCTCTAAAGAACTGATTCCACCTTCCCATGCTACGATGCCCCAGTTTCCAAGCCCCTGTCTAGGCAAGGGTGACATGAGCCTTCTTTGGGCAGAATCTACCCCGTTAGAAATTGTGTTTCGTGCAGTGTTAATTTCACAGTCCTTACTGTTCTTTCTATTATTCATGAGTTCTCTGCAATTCAATTTTACAAAGCAAAGGAGGGCAAACACAGACAGGTTTTCCTCTTTGAAAACAAAACAGTGTCAGCCCCTATGGAATGGAGGCTCGTGGACCAGATGAGTCTCGCACAGCCATAGCAATCAGATTTCAGCGCGGTTCTTGAACACAGCCCAAAGACACACTTTGCACGCTTTGCATTTACATTTGGGGACAAAAATTTACATTGTATGTCTCATTGTGGGAGTGTTTCAATTCCCTGGAATTTACTCTGCTTCTTTTTGTAACTGAGTATCCACGCTTTACTAGACAGCAGTGAGATGTGCATACAAAAGAGAAAGGGGAAAAGTGAGAGTCCCCCATCCTGCCTCCATTCATCCTGCTTTCCCCAAGCCCTCCCGTGACACGAGTACCTTCCTTCATAATTAACCATGTCAAGTACTCTAGTGCTCACAGAATAACATGACCCCTGGGAGGGGCGGGCTTTTAAAATATTCTTTGGGTATTGGGAAATATGATTGAGAAATTAATGAAATGTGGCTCATAAGGCCATTATTTTATTGTATCGCCCTATATTACTATATTAAAGACAGAAACAGGAGTTTGCAGGGTTTTGCCCTGAAGGAATGTGTGAACTCAATGGTTCACTTATTAGAGGCTGCTATCATGGGAGAGCTCTCAAATCTCAGATAGGGATGTTTTCCAGGAAGGCTTCCTGGTATCTCAAAATCTGTGAGCTTCCCTGTGTCTTGAAAGACAAGGCAAGGCAAATATGGCCCACGGGATGGGAGCCGGAGACAATGAGTGTCCTTTGCCCAGAGATGCGCCCGGTGTTTATAAACAATCTGTTTTATAGAAATGGGTTTCCTGCTCTCTCCGGTCTATCTTTAAGTCCACAATAACTAATTAAAGAAGTATAGAGTCACTATACATTTTTTGTTATACCTTTGTTAATTGACAACTACCTCTTAGAACTTAGAAGTTAGCCCCTGAAAGATTTTTGTACCTGTTTGTTCACCTAGATAGATTAGAAGCCGTTTGAGAGGACTTTTGACCCTAACCCACTACCTGTATAACCCTGTCTCCCCTAGCAACTGCATTCCCTGTTATGCAAATGTGTTACCCTGACAACTGGTAATTGATGTCTGTGATTATAAAAACCTGTATGAATCTAACCATATTGCTGGACGTTCATGGGGATATGTCCAGTCTCCTGAGTAACCCCGCTGTTATATCTGATCTTTTTATATAAAACTATAAACCATACCTTAGTCTCTGTGTATTCTTTTATTCTCTCTATTTCCTATCAATTTCCTTATCCTCTGTGGCGACCCCTATCTTAGGGACTTGGCACGGTGGGAGAAGCAGCTGATCTCCTCGCGGGCCTGCCTCAACTACTCCCCCACATTTGGGGTCACAAAAAAACAGAACGCTGCTATAGGGGAATGCAAGATGGCGCCATTGGGGGAAGTTGGGTGGATTGCCAGTTAACGGACTGTCTTAAACTTCTCCTTTAGCGCCTGCACCGGCTCTGCAATGCACAGTGGGACCCCTAGATGCTGGATGTAGAAGGGTTGCAGTGTAGAGTGGTCCCCTTTATCTGCAGTTTGGCTTTCTGCAGTTTCAGTTACTCTCAATCAACCACAGTACAAAAATATCGATATATTCAGAGAGAGAATGAGAGAGATCACAATTGCATAACTTTTATTACAATATGTGGTTATAATTGTTCTATTTTCTTATTAGTTATTGCTCTTCATTTCTTATTTTGCCTAATTTATAAATTAAATTGTATCATAGGCATATATGTATAGGAAAAAACATAGTACCTATAGGGTTTAGTACTATCTGGGGTTTTAGGCATCCACGGGGGGTTCTTGGAACATATCCACCTGCAGATGAAAGGGGATGACTGGCCAGGCACGGTGGCTCATGCCTGTCATCCTAGCACTCTGGGAGGCCGAGTCGGGCGGATCGCTCAAGGTCAGGAGTTCGAGACCAGCCTGAGCAAGAGCGAGACCCCATGTCTAGTAAAAATAGAAAGAAATTAGCTGGACAACTAAAAATATATAGAAAAAATTAACTGGGCATGGTGGCGCATGCCTGTAGTCCCAGCTACTCAGGAGGCTGAGGCAGGAGGATCGCTTGAGCCCAGGAGTTTGAGGTTGCTGTGAGCTAGGCTGACGCCACGGCACTCTAGCCCGGGCAATGAAGTGAGACTCTGTCTCAAAAAAAAACAGGGGGGCACCCCATCCAAGGATATAGCTTTTAAGATTTAAATAAAGGTGTTTAAATAAAAATTAAAAAAAAGATAGGGGACTACTGTATATGGGATCTGTGTGCATAAAAGAAAAAGTCCCCCTGTGCAGAGTTTGGCAAATAGTCAGTGTCTGTTTGCAAATTGGGAAAGAAAAGACAAAAAAAGACACCCCTTCCTGAAATATAGCTGGGTTTCTGAAGGTCTTTATGGATGACTGCTATGGTTTTGTACTGGAACATGGGTATAAAAATGGTTAAATAAGTTGTTTGGGTTTTTTAAAAACTATACCAAGAGCCTGTAATGAAGCAGAACATATAAACATCAATGATTCCTAGGCTGGCATAGATGGATTTATTATCCTGTTCCCAAAAAAGTAAAAGTTTTATATAAATTGGGAAAACTACAGAACAATAAAACAGCAAAAAGGTACCAAGACAGAAAACTCATGTGAAAGGTGTATGAAACTGTACTTCAAGTAAATTAAATGTTGTAACGTTTAAGCATCATTAAGTAAAATTAACCCCAAAACATAATACATACACTTAACTTTAAAGATAGCAACACATTTTAGGATGTTTGCTTTCAAAATAATATATTTCATTTATACGTTTTCACTTATTCTTTTATTTCTAGTTCTTTTTGTTATTGTTTTTAAACCCTCTATGAGCAAATGAATAAATTCATTGTTAAAGACTGCTAAGGTTTGAATGTCTTTATCAAACCTGACATCGTCTTGAGACACGGGCTGGATCTCAGTCCCTGCTCCTCCCTGTTGAACTGCACAATAGCTCTGTCCTCCAGCAGGAAGGTGACAATGGCACTGGGCCACCCTTCTCCAGCATCGCCTCGCCTAGGCGAGGTCTGAGAGCCTTGTTGAGGGGCTCCCAGGAGCAGCTGCCAAGCTTAGGGGATCGTTTTCAAATTCCTCATTTCATTCTGCAAGTGAAAACCACTACTCAGCCTATTTCCCTAACAGAGAGGTAGATGAGCTCACACTAAAGGATAATATATACGGTGTGATTGAAGAATGGACACTCCTTCCACTCTGGAAGGTGTTTCCTGCTGAAGACTAACGTGTAAACATCCAGCCCCTCAGCTCCTGTCTCTGGCGGCTCAGCCTGGGCAGAGATGTTGGGAATTTCACTACCATAATCCAATACTTTTATGGACCAGAGTGTTTGACTGAGAGACTCCAGAGCTACCACATCCAGTTTGTCACATGTCCCTTTGGAACGCAGACAAGCCACTTCGGCCGCATCTCCCGGAGCAAGGGCTTATAGACCTAGCACCGAGAAAGGAGCCTCGGCTATTTGTTCCTTTGACACAGCGAGGAGAGTGTCAAAAATAAAGGAAGACACCAGAAGTGAAAAGGGAGGGTGTGGCGTGCAGATGTGCCTGTCTCCCGCTAGGTAGGAGAAGTCACAGGCTCGGGAAAGAATAATCAGGAAAATGAGACCTGCAGAAGTCACCTGGAGTTCTGTCCTGGTGTGAACCAGAAATCTTCTCACTTGCCAGCAGCTGGACTCTCCCCCATCGCTGTCACGACCGAGACAACCTGGGCCAGCTTTCCTGGGACACAGGTCCCTGTCCGGTGGGTCAGAAGGGCTCGGTTGGGCATTTGAGCACTCATCAGTGAGCAAGCAGTGGGACTGCTTCTGCAGTGAGCGGCGAAGGGGACCCTCCCTCTTCGGAGACCCCCGCTGATACAAAGGGACAGCACCCCACCCAAGTGGCAAGCTCTACTTGACCAGGGACAGCCTCGACACTGTTGATAAAACTCAACAGAATGACATAATGAACTATGGGTCTACTCCAAGTCAATGGCAAACACCAGTCTCTGCCCTTCTCATAATAAACATCCCTGTGTCAAGAGGCTGTTGCTACATTGTCCAGGGCTTTCTGTCCCCAAGATGAAATAAGACGACTCTCTTCCCCCTTTTCTGGTCTGGCCTCGCTGCCTCCTCTCGCTTAGATTTGTGTCCAGCCGGTGAATTCCATTTGAGTCACCGAATTAACAAACGACTCGATAGAGCTCTCAGCAAGGACTAAAGGCCATGCCGAGCATAATCTTGATTAGATTAAATGTTTCACGTTCAGCGGAGTCCTCTAAGACAGGAGTTAAAATTCAATGGGATATTTTTTTTTGAAAGAACTGAAATTTAGCCTTCAGAGTCAAATACTGAGCTCTGGTGATAAAGACAAAGAACAAATAACTCCCTGAGTTCCCCATTATTACCCTGAAATTTGCTGGGCATTATTACCAGTGGATAAAAGAGAGGTTGTGATATCAGCCCTCCCTCTGATCGCCCTATAAAATGACATCCCTAGGCAGGTGGCTCTGCCTACCCTGTTATTCTCAGAATGTTCCAACCACTCTCTCCTTGCCTGTATTTTCAATTTTTTGTCTGTGTGGTTTCTTTTTTTCTGTTTGTTTGTTTTTGTCTTTCACAGATTTTTTTGTTTGAGTTTTAAAACAAGCCTGTCTTTAAATCCATTCCCTCTTGTTCGACATATAAAGTTGTAGGTATTATTTTTATCATGTACGACATGACATTTTGAAGCATATATACGTTATGGAATGGTTAACTCCAGCTAGTGAACAAATGTGTCACCTTACCTAATTATCATTTTTGTGCTGGGAACACAACACTCCATTCTCTGAGCATTTTTCAAGGACAAAGTACGATGACAATATATTGTCATTAACTATAGTCACCAGGCTATATCATAGATCTCTTGAACCTATTTTGAAAACAGCCCTTGAGATGACTAAATGATGAAAATGTAACATTCCGAAGTACAGTCATTGTGCTTTGTGAAAATTAACTGCCTCCTCATGTAGGAATAAAACAAAACAAAAACAAACAAACCAAAAAAAGCATCTGTAATTAAGACGCTCATCTCCAGTTGGATCTGAAAAGCTTCCACGAGAGACTCTCAGCCTTGTTGTCTTTGCTCACTCACAAGCCACGAAGGGGTGTTCCAACAACCCCACCACGCTGGGCTGTGCTGAGACAGTTCTGTTCAGATGCCACTCAAAGAGGAAGCAAATGAGCCTCTGAAGCCTGACTTCCTCCGCCTTTTGCAAGAATCTTCTGCTTGGCAGAAAAGCACAGACCCGTGCTCAAGCAGAAATCATTACCTTGATGCTATTAATTGGTCTAGAGCCAAGAGATAGTTATGAAAGGGCGGGAAAAAAGCTTGTTTTTCCCCCAAATCACACCCTTGACTAACTTAAGAATTAAAACAAACTTTAGGCCAGGTGCAGTGGCTCACACCTGTAATCCTAGCACTCTAGGAGGTCAAGGCAGGAGGATCGATCAAGGTCAGGAGTTCAAGACCAGCCTGAGCAAGAGTGAGACCCCGTCTCTACTAAAAATAGAAAGAAATTAATTGGCAAACTAAAAATATACAGAAAAAATTAGCTGGGCATGGTGGCACATGCCTGTAGTCCCAGCTACTCGGGAGGCTGAGGCAGGAGGATCGCTTGAGCCCAGGAGTTGGAGGTTGCTGTGAGCTAGGCTGATGTCACAGCACTCTAGCCCAGGCAACACAGTGAGACTCTGTCTCAAAAAAAAAAAAAAAAACAAAAAAAACTTTAATATGTAATAATTTTAAAAAAAAGAAAAGGCTGCCTTGGTGGGCCACATTTCTAGAAACTTGGACTTGGTCATTTCTGTCTATGCCAGCTTGGCATAGCTTAGACTCCCTCCGGCACAAAGCAGTTGGGAAAAGATAAGGGATCTAAAAATGTCTCCTTGGGGCAGACAACTCAGGGATCCTGAAATCAGGTTTAAGGACATGGAGTTTGAAAAGCAGTGGCTCTAACAAACATATGAAAAAATGCTCAACATCTCTAATCATCAGGGAAATGCAAATCAAAACCACAATGAGATATCACTTAACTCCAGTGAGAATGGCCTTTATCAAAAAGTCTCCAAACAATAAATGCTGGCGTGGATGCGGAGAGAGAGGAACACTCCTACACTGCTGGTGGGACTGCAAACTAGTTCAACCTCTGTGGAAAGCAATATGGAGATACCTTAAAGCGATACAAGTGAATCTACCATTTGATCCAGCAATCCCACTACTGGGCATCTACCCAAAAGATCCAATGACACTCTACAAAAAAGACACCTGCACTCGAATGTTTATAGCAGCACAATTCATAATCGCAAGGCTGTGGAAACAGCCCAAGTGCCCATCAATCCAAGAATGGATTAATAAAATGTGGTATATGTATACCATGGAGTACTATTCAGCTCTAAGAAACAACGGTGATATAGCCCATCTTATATTTTCCTGGTTAGAGCTGGAACCCATACTACTAAGTGAAGTATCCCAAGAAT
>VSMD01066124.1:0-10217 GCA_008750895.1 Mirza zaza
CAGGAGCGTATCTGGGAGTCGATCTCTGGTCACTCGGAAATTGTATGTTTAACTTCCAGAGGAAATACCAAGGGGTTTTCCACAGGATTACACCATTTTACATGCATTGCAAAAGGATTCCAATTTCTCCACAACTTTGCAAACATTTATTGCATTCTTCTTTCCTTTAAATTACAGCTATCCCAATGGGACTACAGTCGCATCTCATTTGTAATTTTGATTTGTATTTTCCAAATGACTATGACGTTGACATCCTTCCATGTGCTCATTGGCTTCCTGTACCTCCTTTTTGGAAGTGCGCCTACGCAAGGCTTTGGATGTTGTTGAAGTTATATTCACCGATGCGAATCTCGCACTCTGACAGTCTTGGCACACAGTAGGTGTTCAATAATTCCTCCTGAACGAGTCTATGAATGACTGAAGGACTGAGTGTCCCTCTGCCACTCAAAAGCACACAAGGAACACACACTACCCTAAGTGACATTTAAGGCTGAGCCTGAAGGATGAGCAGGACATACAGGCAGAAATGGGGAGGGAAGGGAGATTCAGGAGAAGGAACTGCAAATGCAAAGTGTCAGATCACAGAGGACTTGGCCCAGGGGTTGTGGGGACACGTTGGGAGATGCAGGGAGGGGAGGGATCAGGAGGACAGTCCGGCAGGGGACAGACCCTGTGAGGCCCCCAGTCCCGGCCATGGCGTTTGCACCTCGTTCTCCAGCAATGGGGGAGGCATGGCCGTTCACACTGCACGGGGCTGGTCGAGGACACATCTGGAGGCCCAGTCTGGAGGCCTGTGCTGGGGAGAGATGGAGGCAGGGGTAGGGTGGACTCAGGGAGCAGGAAGAGGTGAGGCCGCAGGAATGACCAGGGCTGGGGTGGAGAAAGGGCACCGGGATGAGCCGAGCTCAGGAGAAGGAGGGAGGAGAGTGGGTGACTCACAGGGTATAGGGGAGGAGGGTCAAGGTGGGGAACCTCACCCTGGATCTGCATATAGACTAAGCCACCCAGTCATCAGCGGGACGGGGGTCCCAGCAGGACAAGGGGGCTTGGGGAGGAGATGGGCGGTTCAGCCTTGGCTATGCTGAGCAGAGCAATCCTGGAGGCTATCATGGAGGAGGTGTCCAGCGGAATGTGGGAAGGTGAGTTGCTAATCACTCACCTGAGGGATTATCCCGTGACAGTGTCTACATCCTCCATGGCCACTGCTGTCCGGTGCACCTTCCCTCTGCGGGACCTCACTCTGAGGGAATAGACCACGGCCTGTCATTGGGGCTAGACCGGGGTGCAGAGGGCAGCAGCCTCACCTCCCTGGGCCCTGTCAGGGGCAGGAAGGGACTGAGGAGGGGAGAGCAGGTCTAGCCCCCAAGGCCCCCTCCATGACAGCAGGAACCTCCCTCCCTAGACACTCGTCCAGAGCTGGGGACAGACACCACTGGCCGTGTGGCATCTCACCACCGGCTCAGCCTCCTGCTGGCCCAGGCCCTCGTGCCCCTTTCTAGTTTGTCCAGCACAGGGCTGTGGGGATCAGCATCGTGTCCCCATCCCTCCCACCTCTCGCCTGGGTCCCGGGGGCATCACTCACCTGAGGAAGATGAGGCAGAGGCAGAGAAGCAGGATCTTCACAGTCACAGCCCCGATGGCCACCAGAGTCACCCCAGCCACGGGCCCCGATTTCCCCACGGCACAGTGGGATGAGCCAGCTTCACCTGAG
This sequence comes from Mirza zaza, assembly GCA_008750895.1. Lineage (NCBI taxonomy): Eukaryota > Metazoa > Chordata > Mammalia > Primates > Cheirogaleidae > Mirza > Mirza zaza. Next base: position 1,712 of record VSMD01066124.1, read on the forward strand.
AAACCACAGTCCCGCGTCCATCCTCTCCAACCCCTTGGGCATGGGTACTCGGGACCCTCTGCTTCCCTGGACAGGTGACACATGCCCAGGCCTCCCCCAACACAGGTCCCCACAGCCCAGTAGCAAAAAGGGCTCTGCGTCCCGTGGACGTTCCGGGCCTCGCAGCTGAGCCTGAGGCCGGGGCTGAGCCCCCCTGGGAGGCTCAGGGAGCTGTTGGCCCAGGGCCCGGCTGCGCTGGGGGTGTCCGAGAAGGAGCCCTGGCTGCCCGTCCCCTCCCGCAGCCCCTCGCCCAGCCGCCAGCGCAGGGAGGGGGCGGGCTGGGCGCGGGAGCTGCAGCTGCAGCGCAGCCCCTCGGCCTCCCAGGAGCAGGAGGGGCCCAGCAGCTGCGGGGGGTCTGCGGGGACAGAGGACCGCGCTCAGCAGGGGCTTCTCCCCTCCTTATACCTTGGGGTTCTGGCCCCAGGTGCCCCGAACTCACAGTGCACAGAGAGGCTCAGCGAGACGCGCCCGGAGCCCAGGGCGTGCTGGGCGCGGCAGGTGAACTCTCCTTCGTGCTCCGCTTGGACCCGGGGCAGCTCCAGGACCCCAGGCTCTGAGGGCTGGGACGGGCTCAGGGTCCGGCCCCCCCGGGCCCAGCTCAGCCTGGCTGGGGGGTTGCTCAGGGCGACACAGACCAGGCGCAGGCTTTGGCCCTCCAGGACCGGGAGAGACGTGTCATTCCCCAGGGTTTGCAGGACTAGGGAAGGGAGGAGGCAGAATCGATGCCCTGCTGAGGGCACAGGCACCCTCCTGTGTGGGGACAGACACCGGGCCCCCCATTTGGCTCTGAGAAGCCTGGTTCCTCTGTCCCCCTTTCCTACCTGTCCTGTTTGCTTGGGAAACCAGCACCGTCAGGTTCTCTGGAGGATCTGCGTGGACACAGGGTGGCGCTCTAGGCGGGCCAGGGCTTCCCTCTGGGCAAAGGGAAGGTCCCTGGAGACCCAGGTGGGGGTGAAGTGGGGTGGGAGGGGCGGAGTCACCCGCTGAGGCTCAGATGCCAACTGCCCAAGGGTAAGAAGGCCTGGTCCCCTCAGAGCTCTGGGGCCCTGACCCACGCTGCCCCGCCCCCTCCCTCCAGGACCCCAGGCCCTGCTGGCCACACTCACACTGCACGGAGAGCTCCAGGCTGCGGTGCTGGGAGCCAAGCCTGTTCTCTGCTCGGCAGGTGTAGCGCCCTGAGTCCCCAGCCCGCACCCCGGGCAGCTCCAGCTCCAGAGTTCTGGCCCCCCAGGGGTGGGACCAAGACAGGACTCTGTCCCCCAGGGCCCAGGTCAGCATGGCCGGGGTCCAGCCGTCAGCAGCACAGAGGAGCCGCAGGAACTGGCCTTTCTGGGCTTGTACTTGTGAGACGTTGCCCTGGGACTGCAGGGCTGGACACAGAGACACAGACAGAGTGACACAGAGGCTGAGCACATCCCCTCCCCCTCACCCCAAAGCCTTTTCACCCAAAGAGGACTGGCCCCGCCCCAGCCCTGGGGACCCCAGTACCTGGCCCGTTGTCCTTGGAAAAGCTGACAGCCAGGGCTCTGGGGGCGTCTGCAACAGGGTTGTGAGGGGCTTCAGGGAGGGCTGCTTGTTCTCCAAAAGGGCTAATAACTCTCTCAGGGAAAAGAAAGTGTGACTTTCCCGGGGAAGAGAAGAGACAAGGCAGCACCAGAGCTCACGCGTGTGGACAGAGAGCAGACGCCATTCCCACCCGCGTCCCAGCGCTGAGGCCGCCGCGGAGTCTCTCCACCGACCCAGCGAGCTCTGAGCTGCTCGCTGCCCCGCGGGGCTGCTCGGCCTCCCCATGCGCCCGGCCTGTCCCCACACCCCACAGTCCTTGCCACACCCACAGGCCACCCTGAGTCGGACAGTCTTCTGTGTGCTCACGCCACTTCCGGGGAAGGTCACTCGGCAGGTGAGGTTGGTGTCGTGGTCCCGGCGTTTGGGGGTGAGGCTCAGCACAGACAAGTGGGAGGTGGCGGGTCTGGATTCTCGGATCCAGGAGGAGAGGGCAGCCCCCGTCCAGGAGAAAGAAGGGGCTGGACATTCCTCGGAGGCCCCGTTAAACACACAGATGACCGTCACCGGCCACCCGGGCTCCAGGGTCTCCGGGATGTAGACATCTGGCTCCTGAGTCAGGGCTGGGGCAGAGAGGGGCTCCTAGTGCCCTGAGAGCTCCCCTGCTCAGCCCCTCACCCATCATCTGGGGGCGTCCCACCTGGGGTTCCCACCCCTTCCCATACCTGTCACTGCCAGAGAGAACGCATTCCTGAAACTATAATTTATGTCGCTTCCTCTCTCCACCCGAAAGAAGTATTTTCCTGCATCTGCCCGCCGGACATCTCTGATCACCAGGGAGCAGCTCCGGTGCTGGGGGTTCCCGAGGAGCTGGAAGCGGCCCCAAGTCCACATTTGCACCTCTCGGTTCGGGTTGTTTGTGGCCACTGGAGCACCAGTCTTTGAGTCAGTCCCTTCTCGGAACCAGTAGCCATAAGCTGGGGTTGAGTCTGTCCAGCCGCCCCGGGGGTGGGAGAAGGTGCAGGGCACGAAGACACACAGGCCCCTCTGCACTGAAACTGACTTCTGCACTTGAAGGTCGTAATCTGGATCCTTCTGCTCAGAGCCTGGGGGAGACAGAGGCTCAGCTGCTGTCCCAGACCCCACCAGGGCCCAGACCCAGACCCACTCACCCGCCCCCAGCACGGGCAGCAGCAGGGACAGAAGCAGCATCTCCAGCTCCGAGGGGCTGTGCCGCCCCTGGACCTCTGGCTCTGGGTGCGCCTGTCTGGGAAGGAAGCAGCTAACAGGGTCTGGGGGAGGGGCCGTGCCCAATCACACAAGAGGAACCTTAGGAACTGCCAATGTCCTGAAAGGTCCCCTCTCCGGACTTCTCCTTTGTGAGAGGGAAGCAGCATGGCAGGGGCCCAAGGATCTGCCCCAACCTGCCCCTGGGGAAGCCTCCGGGGGCCGACACCCCAGCAGGGAGCCCTCGGGGGACAGAGGGGAGCCATGGCCCAGGTAAGGTGAGAAAGGCTCCCATTCATTCATGCATTCATTCATTCTCCAGGCCACCATCTGCAAACCATGCAGGGCTGGGGGCAAAGAGAACGTGAGGAGCCAAGCCCTGCCCCCAGGGGCCTCGCCTTCAAGTGCCCCCAAACCCAGGGACCCACCCAGGCTCTACAAAGCCACTGATCTGTCCTGCCAGTCTCAGGGCATCTCTGGGGCCCACAGCAGGCTCCCAGCTCCACTGCGAGTAGCAGGGCAGTTGCACGAGAGCACGCACTCAGAAGGCCTGTCCCTTGGAGTTTAATGCTTTGATGTTTCCATCTTGAAATTCTTAATATTATCTTTTTTTTTTTTTCCAAGATGAGGTCTTGCTATGGTTCCCAGGCTACAGTCCACTGACAGGATCACAGCTCATTGCAGCCTCAAACTCTGGACTCAATCCTCCTGGCTCAACCTCCCAAGTAACTCAGACTACAGGCTTGGGCCATACTGGCTATTTTTTTTTTTTTCTTGGTAGACACATGGGCTCACTATGTTGTTCAAGCTGGTCTAGAACTCGTGGCCTCAAGCCATCCTCCCTCCTTGGCCTCCCAAATGGCTGGGATTATAGGCATGAGTCACCAAGCCCTTTGTTATCTTTGAATTGATTTTGCGGTGCTATGCTATGTACAGATAGTGGTTTTCATCCACGGTTCGTGGCCCACAGACCGCAGCCCTTGCTACAGATTTTTGTTATAATGTCGGTGTATTGGGCCTCAGGAAACTGACTAATCTTCTCCCATCTTTCTGATTGTGAGTCAGAAGATGGTCATTCCAGAGAAGGTTCTGCCCCATACCCTGAAGGCTAATGACATTTCCACATGGTTGAACATAAAAACCCAGGATGGGCGAGGCGTGGTGGCTTGAGCCTGTACTCCTAGCATCCTGGGAGGCCAAGGTGGGAGTATTGCTAGACCTTGAGATTTCGAGACAAGCCTGGGCAAGAGGAAGATCCTATCTCTATCAAAAATAGAAAGAAATTAGCTGGACAACTAAAAATATACATATAAAAAACTAGCCAGGCATGGTGTTGCATGCAGCTACTCGGGAGGCTGAGGCAGCAGGATTGCTTGAGCCCAGGAGTGTGAGGTTGCTGTGAGCTAGGCTGATGCCACGGCACTCTAGCCCGGGCAACAGAGTGAGACTCTGTCTCAAAAAAAAAAAAAAAAAAAAAAAAGCCAGGATGGGACTTGGGGAGCTTCCGGACACCTGAACACGTGGACGTTCCTGGAGGTTGGCGAGTAGGGGCGGGCAGGGCAGCTCTGAGTCCCCACCCTATGCCTCGCTTCATCCATATCCTTTGCAATATGGCTTTATAATGGACCAGTACACGTGTTTCCCTGACTTGTGTGAGCCGCTCCAATAAATTCACCAAACCCAAAGAGGGGATCATGGGAACCCCAACTTGAAGCCGGTCCGTCAGAATTTCCAGAAGTCTAGAATTTGCCACTGGTGTCTGGGGATGGCGCAGGTGTGCGGGCTGAGTCCTCAGGCTGTAGGACTGGATGCCGTCTCCAGGTAGACAATGTCAGAATCAAAGTAGATGACAGCCAGCTGGTGTCTGCTGCTTGGTATGGCAGGAGCAGGGTGGCACGGGGGGGGGGGGGGGGGGGGGGGGGGGGGGGCCCCGGGCGGGAAATCGCCACGTTCGGTTGCAGACGTCTTCTTCCTTGTTGATGATGGCTGTGGTGTGAGAGCAGACGAAAAACATGCTTTGGGGAGTTTTCCTAAACCAGTTTCGTCAACGAGGTCTAAGGAGATCGTGGAGACTGCACCAGGGGTCTTGGACCTTGGATCACACGGTCACGCCTTGTCACCTCCCACCTCCCCCATGCCCCAGGCCACCTCCGCTCTCCCACCTGGGCTTGGACAGTGTCCGGGTCATGTAGAGTCGAGGGGTAGGGGTCTCGAGCACCTCAGGGGTCTGCTTCCCACCCCTAAGTTTAAATTAAGCAACATATCCATCACTTCACATACTTGTAATGTTTTGTGGTGAGAACATTTACAATCTATTCTTTTAGCAATTTTAAAATAGAGACACATGACAGTCACCATGCCGTGCAAAGGATGTGAAGAACATTTGTTCTGATGAAGCTGGGTACCCTGTGACCAAGTTCGCTCCTTTTCCCACCATGCCCTGCCCCAGCCTCTACTACCCACCATGCTACCCACACTCTTCTTTAAAATTGTTAAGACAGAAAACCAGGACAGGTCAAGGGAGTGTTTATGGAAGAAAGGAAAAAGGGTTTTGCCTCTTTTTGTACAAGGGGGCCACCTATTTTCATTTTGTTCTGGGTCCTGCAAATTATCTTCCTGGCTCCGGTGAGAAGTTTCCCGTTCCAGGGAGGGTGAGACCTGCCCGGACAGGAGACTATGGCCAACACTGCTCAGGGGACACAGGCACTGGGCTGGGGAGGTCCCTTCACCTGCACGTCAGGACAACATAGGACTGAGGGAGGGGACACGTCTGGGGCCACTCTGCTCAGGTCTAACCCAATCCCTCAACTCACTAGCTATGTGTGCAGCAATCAATGAGCCTGAGCCACAGAGAGGCCTGGCCTAGCCCTTGGGCTCTTGGGAGGTGACCCCTAGGCCCTTGGAACATCCTGATAAAAGTGTCCTTTTTACCTGGGGCCTTAGTCCGCGCTAAGGCTGTGATTTATGGCGGGGGGCGGGGGGTTGGGTCCTGTGCTATCTGCTCTACCCACAGAGGGACTCCAGACTGAGGTCAGCCAGGCAGAGGATCAGTCACTGCCACGTGACCAACCCCAATACAAACCCTAAACCCCAAGGCTTAGGTGGGCTTGCCCCGTTGGCAATGCTCCATGCCTGTCATCACACATCATTCCTAGCACTAATAAGCGTGTCCACACGGCTCCACTGGGAGATGACAGCCGGGACCTGCCCTCGGGCTTTGCCCTTGGCTGACGTTCATCTGTGGCCTTCCTCTGTAATCCTCTGTGACCTCGAGCACAGCAGCTCTAGTGGGTGCCGTGTGTCCTCCCAGCGAATTGTACAACTTGACAGTGGCCTTGGGCACCTCTGATCCCGCACTGTGGAACCTCAGCCAATTGCGTTCCCTTCTGTGCGTGCCTCAGTTTTCTCAACTGGGAAATGGGAGTACTGATAACAGAATCAAGGCAGAGGTGTTTTGAAGGATTGAATATGATAATATGAGTGTGTGGAGGAGAGCAAGGCAAACACCAGCCCTAAGGGTCACATGGGCTGTTGTTAGGGTAGAGAGAGGGGGGAGGGACAGACCTGGAAGCAAAAGACTCCTTCAGCCTCCAGGACTGACAGCTACCCACAGTTACCTCACCCTCTGGGAACATGCCAGCTGTGCGGGGCCTCTGCTGGGAGGGTCCCCACCCACCCCGCAGCTACACCTGGGTCCTCCTCTCATTGGGACTTGGCACAGGTCTCAGGGCACTGCAGCTGAGAGGGAGGGAGGGCGAGGGGCTGGGGAGCCCTGGAGATGGAGCAAAGACCCCACCTGGGGGAGACATGGAAACCACAGAGAGGACGGCAGAGCCAGGGACAGGGTTTGTAAGCACCGTCCCCAGGCTGGAGGGCAAGGGGAGAGGCAGAGGGAGAGAGAGATACACACATAAGTAGGACAGAGACAGAGAAGGATATCGAGAGGTGCCCGGGGAAGTATATACCGTGACATAGAGAAAAAATAAGAGAAACGGAAACAGAGAGACAGAGACACACACAGAGAAGGAGAGATACACAAAGAACCATGTTTAGAGAGAGACACAGCCAGAAAGACAGAGAGAGGCACAGGGAGGGTGGTGGCCGAGGTCCTGAACCTCTGCCTTCTGCCGGAAGGCAGAACCTTTATAACATTGATAATGTTATAAAAACAAACACCTAGATCAATGGAATAGAACAGAGAATCCAGAAATAAGTCCACATATTTACAGCCAACTAATTTTTGAAAAAGAAACCTAGAACATACAATGTGGAAAGGACACCCTCTTCAAGAAATGGTGCTAGGAAAACTGGATATCCATATGCAGAAAAATGAAACTACACCCCTATTTCTCACCACACACAAAGGTCAACTTAAAGTGGATCAAAGACTTACACTTAAGGCCAGAAACTATAAAACTCCTGTAAGAAAAATAGGGGAAGCACTCTAGGATATTGGTCTAGGCAAAGATTTTATGGCTAAAATCTCAAAAGCACAGGCAACACAAACAAAAATAGACAAATGGGACTATATTAAACTAAAAAGTTTCTGTACAGCAAAAGAAGTAATCAACAGAGTGAAGAGACAACCTGTTGAATGGAAGAAACTATTTGCAAACTATTTATCCAACACGGGACTCTCAGCCAGAAAATAGAAGGAACTACAAACAACTCAACAACAAAAAACAAATAAACTTGGCTGAGAATGATGGCTCATGCCTGTAATGACAGCACTTGGGGAGGCTAAGGCAGGAGGATCACTTGACAACAGGAGTTTGAGACCAACCTGGGCAACATAGTAAGACCGCTTCTATACAGGAAACTTGTATTTCCTTTTTTGCACCCTTCCTTTGGTTCTCCCTTTGCTGCAACAATAGGTCCGGTCATCATCTGTGGCGATCACCACTATTTCCAGAACTTTCTCATCATCCCAAAAGGAAACTCTGCACCAGCTGCCCAGTCCCTCCCCATCCCCACCCAGTCCCCAGCCGCTGGGCCCCCATCCTACTTTCTGTCTCCACCCACGCGCGTGTCCTAGCAGAGCAATGACACTACGTGTCCATCTGTGCCCAGCTTCCTTCACTGAGCACATGTCCCTGCATGCTGTGACACGCGCCAGATCTCAATCCACTCCTTTCTAAGACATCAGAATGTCACATTTCATGGATGTAGCACTTTCTGTCTCTCCGTTGATCTGTCAATGGGCACTGGGCTGTCTCTGCCGTTTGGCTACTGCAAATAACACTGCCGTGAACACTGCCGCACACTCGGTCCAGGAGCGTATCTGGGAGTCGATCTCTGGTCACTCGGAAATTGTATGTTTAACTTCCGGAGGAAATACCAAGGGGTTTTCCACAGGATTACACCATTTTACATGCATTGCAAAAGGATTCCAATTTCTCCACAACTTTGCAAACATTTATTGCATTCTTCTTTCCTTTAAATTACAGCTATCCCAATGGGACTACAGTCGCATCTCATTTGTAATTTTGATTTGTATTTTCCAAATGACTATGACGTTGACATCCTTCCACGTGCTCATTGGCTTCCTGTACCTCCTTTTTGGAAGTGCGCCTATGCAAGGCTTTGGATGTTGTTGAAGTTATATTCACCGATGCGAATCTCGCACTCTGACAGTCTTGGCACACAGTAGGTGTTCAATAATTCCTCCTGAACGAGTCTATGAATGACTGAAGGACTGAGTGTCCCTCTGCCACTCAAAAGCACACAAGGAACACAC